>APFE031511828.1:648-81588 GCA_000404065.3 Pinus taeda | reverse complement strand
AGATCAACTACTTAAAAAATGTCCTCTTCGAGGGGGAAACCTCCATTACATTACATAAATGAATGATTCTTCGATGATACAAATGACAAAACTACATTTCTATATATAGGAGTCTAAAGAGTCATAGTATAAAGAGAACCTACAAAAGAATAGTAATGTAAGGGCCAACAATAACAATAATGAGCTTCTATTGGACATAACAATAACAATATGGGGGCTACATTAATAATAAGTGGACTACACATGCCCCTCTTCTTCAAAAAGGTGTTTTCGTCAATGTTTGTGTAGTTCTAGATGCTTCTCTATATGAGAGGAAGATGTGGAATTTTCAGCGGGTAAGCTCTTTCACTTAATGAGATACTCTGAAAATGATCGATTCTGTAGTTGTCAAGGTCTTGTTTTTGTGACTGCTTCACACTCCAATATGTTTTTTCTGTGTTCGTCAAGTTTTGGCAATATTGTTTGAATTGGGAGCTTGTCACTAATAACCTTCTTTAAGCATGAAACACGAAAAACTGGGTGTACTCGAGAAGATGCATAAAACTCCAATTTGTATGCCATAGTACCAATCTTTTTGCACCACCTTGTAAGGACCATAGTACTTGGGTGATAATTTATTATCCTACTTAGCTTTCTTGAGGACATTTGTTTATATAGTTGTAGCTGTAAGATAACCCAGCCACCTATGTTAAAACTTATTTCACTGTGATGTTTATCTGCTTGTTGTTTGATTCGATTTTGCACAAGAGTGAAGCTATCCTTTATGAGTTGGTCAACTTCTTGTTGATGCGAGATGTGATATTCCACTGCTTGAACCTTAGAATTTCTCTTAAATATGACGCGATGGATGGTGGATTAGAATCCATAGGTGCCATAAATGGGGTCATTTTTGCTACAATATGGAAGGAATTTTTATACCACCATTCATCTATACGTAACCACTTAACCCATTGTGCTTGTTTATCAGATACAAAGCAATGAAGATATTCTTCCAAACATTCATTTGCTCTCATTTTTCCTGTCAGATTAAGGGTGATAAGATGAGCTATGAGCTAATTGAGTATGGAGACAAGAAAATAATTTTGTCAAAAAATTCCCAGTGAAAATGGAATCTCTATCACTTACAATAATTCTTGGGTTTCCATGTATCTTTTGAATTGTTTGGATAAATGTAGTAGCAACCGTACTCACTTTAAAAGGATGAGATAATGCATAAAAGTGTGCATACTTCATAATTCTATCAACTACCACCATGATGACACTCTTTCCTTCGGACTTGGGTAAACTTGTCATAAAATCCTTTAAGACATCCTCCTATCGCTAACTTGGAATGGTTAAAGGTTGTAACATGCCTGGGGTATTAATTGTCTTGACTTCATTTTATGGGAAACCAAACATTCTGCCACAATCTTCTAAATATCATATTTTAGGTCATCCCAAAAAACATCATTCTTGACCCTGTGGTAAGTTTTTAAAAATCTCGAGTGCCCTCCTAAGGTGGAGGTGCGTAATTCTGAAAGAATTTTTTGCTTGATTTGGGAACTTTTACAAAGATACAAGAGATCTTTCTACCATAATGAATCATTTTTCCAGCTAAATGTATCAGATGTACTGGGATCTTGTTGCAACCTTTGAATCAGTGCCCACACCTCTTCATCATTTTTCCATTCATCCAATGCTTCGGTTATCCAATCAGGTTGGAAAATAGAAATCACACAGAGAAATGCTTCTGCATCCTCATTTTTTCTCGAGAGTGCATCTGCAACAACATTTTTCTTCCCTTTTTGGTAGATGATTTCAAAGTCATAAACCTACATCTTTGTGAGCCATTTTTGTTGTTCTTCTGAAGATAATCTTTGTTCCAAAATGTATTTAAGGATATCATGATATTTTTTTACCTTGAAGTGTCTTCCCAATAGGGAAGGTCCCCATTGCTTTAGTGCATACTGTATTGCCAACATTTACTTCTCATTAATAAATTTGTGGAAGTATTTTCCTTTGATTGGGTCTTCCTTCTTACATTAAAACAACACCAATTCCATTTCTCGAGGCATCACATTCCACAAAAATGTTTTTGTGAAGTGAGGCGTAGATAAGACCAGTGCTTGGCACATTTCCTCTTTAAGATGTTCAAAGGCCTTAGTTGCCTCTGGAGTCCAAGAAAATGCATCTTTCTTCAACAACATTGTTAGAGGTGTTGTTATTCTCCCATAATTTTTAATAAACTTTCAATAATACCCAACCCAAGAAATCCTCAAAGATGATTTATAGTTGTGGGGATTTCCCTTTATTTAATGCCTTTAATTTTGTTAGGATTTACCTTAACACCCTCATGAGATACAATATTACCCAAATATTCCACCTATTGTACTTCAAAGAAACATTTGGAGCATATAATTGTTTTTCCTCCAATAGTTTGAGCACCTTGTGAACATGCCGAACATGATCATTCCAAGACTTGTTGTAGGTTAGTATATCATCAAAAAATACTAACAAAAATTTTCCAAGAAAGGGTTTGAAAATGGAATTCATCCAACCTTGAAATTTTGAAGGTGCATTAATAAGGCCAAAAGGAATGACCAAAAATTATGACCCTCATGAGTTATCAATATTATTTTTGGAATGTCTTCAATCTTCATTCTAATTTGATGACACTCTGAATGACGGTCCAACTTGGTGAAGTAAATTTCTTCATGTAATATTGAGCTTGTTGATCTCGCTATAATCCGGACACATATGCCATGATCCATCCTTCGTGTGCACTAATACTACAAGAGAAGAGAAATAAATTTGACTAGGTTGAATTATACCAGCCTATAGCATTTATGTAACCATACATTCAATTTCACACTTTTGGGCATAAGGATATCTATAAAATCGAATGTTTGGAGGAAAACTTCATGGAATCAAATGAATAGCATGACCATGATAAAAAATAAGTGGGAGGCCTTTGGGAGTCTCAAATACCTTGGAATGATTTTCTAAAACATTTTGGAGATCGAGAGAAATAAATGATTTTGATGTTTCAACATCTAGTGAGCATAATTGTGAAATTACGCTTCATTGTTATTTCTTTAGATGTCTTCTCATGCCATTAGAGTTGATTATATTTCCTCATTTCCCTACGATACCCCTTAATTCAAATTCCTTTCCCTCCCAAAAAATTTCAAGGAAAAATCTTGAAGGTTAAAAGCTATCATCCCCAAAGATTGTAACCATTCAACTCCTCGTAAAACATCATCACCACCCATTGGAATGGAAAGAATTGGACTATTCAATAAATATTCTCCAATGGTTAGCTTGATATTTTGGCACTTCCTAGAGAAATTTATATTTCCTCCGTTTGCAACCATCGCTTGATACTTTGGTGCTAGATATAGGAAGCAATTCAATTCATTGTCTATCTTACAATGAATAAAATTATGAGTACTACCTGAATCAATCATCACTATTACCTTTTTCTTCTTGATATATCTTTCTATCTTGAGCACTTGAGGATTGGTAATTCCAGCCAATGCATTGCAAGATATGGTTGGATTCATTTATTCTTTCTTAGCGGTTGGTTCGTGGTGTATATCCTCCTCTTTTGATATTTCTTGTTCCTTTTATTCCTCCTCTTCACAATATATGTAGAATAATTTCTTCTAAGCACACTTATGACCTTTAGTGTATTTTCTATCACAATTATAGCAAAGATATTTTTCTATTTTCTCCTCCAATTCTTGTGGCATCAACCTTGTAGGATGTGGAAGACTAGGAGCAACAACACTTACATATTTATAGTTGTTAGTAGTAGACTTCCTTGTTCCCATAATTTTGCTTTCAACTTTTCTTTCCACCTTGAACACCTTCTCCAATTAATCAAGTTCCCAAAGGTGAGCCTCATGTTGGATGTTATCCTTCAATTTCCCTCTAAATGCATCATTCCTATGATCCTCTAGACTATTGGGGTATCCTTGTTGCCATAATTTTGCCTTCAATTTTTCTTTTCCACCTTGAATTTCTTCTCCAATGAACCGGGTTCCCAAAGGCGAACATCATGTTGGATGTCATCCTTAAAAGTACCTATGAATACATCAATGCTATGCCCCTTTGGAATATTATATACCCTAATTTTCAATTTGTGGAAGTCCTCAATGTGCTCTTCCATTGAACCCTTTGTTTGAGATTTCTCAATTGGTTGAAGAAGGTGTTTCTCTTCGTATCCTAATAATGTGTAATCATTTCCTCCATAAACATTGACCAACTGACAAGTGGTTGACGAGACTAAAGCCACCAATACCATAAAAAATGATTGGTTTCTAAATATAAAGTTGCAACACATACCTTTTTTGTGTTTTACATCATGGAGATCAAAATATTGCTCCATATGTATTATCCATGTCACCGTATCCTTGTCATCAAACTTCCTCATATCAATATTTGTAATGTGGTGGTTCTTAAACCCAATATTGGAGTCTCTAAAATCATAATTCATAATCCTTTTATCCTCATCATGATTTTCATGGACTTCCTTCTTACCACTGGGAAGCCTTTCTTGCAACAACTTTGTCAACCCTTCCAATTTGGCATTCATCATGTCCATGCCTACTTTAGAAACTCGCATATCTACCCTCAAACCTTCCATGTCACCTTTTTTTTTACTTTTAAAACACGCATCTTAACATTCATTATCAATTCCAATTCATTTTTGGTTACTCTTTGCGAGAGTGAAATTTGTTGCACTTGGTCTTGTAATTTTGATAAATCATGTTGAATTTCTTCCTCTTCTTCATGCGTCATAGAATAGTCTTTTGATTTCATACTAGGTGAGTGATTTTTCTTGTTTTGAGGAATTTTGGAATGAAACAATGACATTTCATTCTTCACTATGCCTTGTGAATAACTTCAAACTGATTTTTCAAACAAAAGTTATGCAAAATTTTAAAAAATACACACATTTTTTTTGCTTTTTAGGAGTTGGATATTGAAGCTATTGTATATTTATAATTTATTATCTCCATGAACTAAAATTCCATCATATGGTAACTCCCTAAGTCTTGTTTTTAGCATCATAAGTCATACTGAGATTGGATTCTTCAAGAAATAGTTATGCCCAATCTCCCACGATGACCTGATTATATACAAGTTTACTAGAGCGAACTTGTATGGCATGCCACGTCTCACTGTTTCATCCTTCAGACCTAAAAATGATACCCAAGAAAGTAAAATTCATTCTCTCTCAGTAATTTTTGATGAAATTTAAATCCGATGCTCGTAGGGAAAGTTATGATGATTTCCTAGGTAACGTGTTTGAGATGCAATTCTGGAGCCTGCAAAAATACTAATGTCCTCAGATCATATCTCTTTAAATATAGCAAACCAATATCTGAAATTCGTACGAGGTTAACCATTAGTTTGACTCCACGTCATTGTAATTTCATATTTTGAAGCTTCGTAGAAAAAACATTATAGTGAAAATTCCAAGAACGCTTGTTTGAGAAGAGAAACCCTATAATCCAAAGCTCTCATACCAAAAATTATGCAACCAGCTCAGAGAACAAAAGAAAAGACAACTCAATGACTTAAAAATTATCCTATTGAGGGGTAAACCTCCTTTACATTACATAAATGAACAATTCTTCAATGATACAAATGACAAGACCTCCTTTCTATATATAGAAGTCTAAAGGGTCATAATATAATAAGAGCCTATATAAAAATAGTTATGTAAGGGCACAAAATTAACAATAGTGATCTTCTATAGACCACAACAATAATAATATGGGGGCTACAGTAAAAATAACAATAAGGGGACTACACTATTATTATATGGACCTAACATAAACCCAAGGGATTAATAAACCAAAAGAATGTGTATTATAAACCCAATGGATTTAAATTAAACCATAGGATTAATATTATAAATATTATGAATAATATTATACCTATGAATATGAACCTTTATATTGATAAACCCAAGGGATTTATATCATAAATTAAAGGGACTAATAAACCCAAGGGATTATAAATATAGTGGAATAATATTAAACACAATTAATTGATACTATAAACCTAAGTGACATAAACCCCAAGGTAAATATTGTAACCCCTAAAATAAACATTAAACCTTAGGATGAACATTATAAACCTTAGGATTAAAATTATAAACCTAAGTGATTACTAAACCCAAACGATTAATATTAAAAACCCAAGGGAATAAAATTAAACCCTGGGGGGGATCGAGAAGTGACATGGCGATGGGAGCTAGGGTTTGGAGCTATGGTTGCAGGGCCGAGGGCCTAGGGCTCTATAGGTGGAGGACTAGGAAGCTATGATCCTGACAGGCAAGCATACGAGAGACAAACAGTGGATAGATTAGGCATGTAGGTGGCAAGGGTGAAGAACAAGCAGGGATAGCTGGAAGGACCATAGACAAGCTATCTAGGAATGTGGACAGTAGATGGTTCCCCACAGAAAATGGTAGCTAGAAGCATCACGAGGTTTAGTTTCACATTAGTTTCTTCGCTGTCACTTTCCCCGAGCTGTCCGCAGCTGCATCTTGACAACGAAGGGTTTCGGAACAGACTGTTTGTGGCCTTGGGTTTGCTCGTTGTTACCTACAGTAAATCTGTTAAACATGGTCAAACCCAGTGATGCTGTAGATCTTGATCCCGAACCAGGAGATGTTTTCTCGATTTGGGGGTTTGAGGTTACTGAAAAAAACATGGAACGATATATTGGGCCAACTAGATGCTCTGAGAAAGCTAAATCAGTCTTGGAGGTGACATGGAATTAAAGGAAATCGCTAGGTCTGCTGGAGGAGAGTTTAGGGCTAGCCTTTCTAAGCGACCAGGGAGCTTCAGCTATTTCTCCACTATAGGAGACCAAAATCCAGTCGGCAACACTCAAGAAAGTGGAAGACCAGTAAATCCACCAAGTATAGAGAAATCCCTACCACTTAATAATTTCTTCTCTGAAGGTCTTGAGGATATCGTTTATAGTTGTGCGTTGAGAAAATTGGCAGGGTATAACCCAAGTTGTGGTTTAAAGGTGAATTTAGGGTATGCAGAGGTGGATCAGCTGTCATCTTCTAGAAAAGATCACTTGGGTCGGGACCTGAAAAATCCCAGGTCACATTATGGGAAGGAAAATTTAGGGCTTGGATGTGGTTCGACCCTCAGGAAGGAGATCTTTGATTATGAAGGAGGAGCGGGCTTTTCTGGGAAGTCGGGAGTTTTGGCAGTATCAGAAGGTATAGTGGGAGGTTTTGGAAGCAAGATATAGCAGTCAAGGAAGAAAGAGGGAACCCTATCACCAGCGCACGAAAGAATTCAGTTTCTCAGCAGAAGGGATTAGCAAATGGTGCAGCAATTGCTCAAAACAAGGAGGAAGGGCTAGCCAAGAGGGAAACGGGGGAAAGGAGAAAAAAGTAGAAAATAATAAAGAAGAAAGAAAACTCAACAAACCTAGTATTAGGTATGGACGTGTAGATAGATGAAGCAATTGAAGTGGCTGAGCTTACCCTGGTGGGTAGAGCAAGGGTGAAGAAACATTCAGCACAATTTATTCAAAATTGGGCCTTGCAACAATGGCAATCGGCTCCTAATAATGGTTTCTAGGTAACATCCTTGGCAAAAGGATGGTTTATGGTATAATTCGATAAGAAAGAGGTGGTGGATTGGGTCCTAGGGAAGAACTGGGCTTTTAGTAGCCACCCAGTAATGTTCAAATGTTGGACTCCTCTGTTCGATGCTCAGCGCGAGAAGGTGGAGGACATTCCTCTTTGGGTCCGCGTGCCTGGGTTACCACCTTTCTTATGGGTGGAATTGGTCTTCAAATCCATTGGGAACCATATTGGCACATATTTGGAAACAAAAATGTCCTTCATTCAGTTGAAGGACAAGGCGATGGCTCGGATATTGTTGAGACTGAACCCAAGGGAAGGACTAGTGGAAGATATCAAGATTCAATATAAAGAGTTCATCTATGTTCAGCCTTTAGACTATGAACATTTTCGATTTGGATGCCATAGATGTCGTGTTTATGGAAATTTGGGAAGAGACTGTCCTCTGGGATATCAGCGTAGGCGAAAGCAGAGGAAGGGCGAGGAGGAATCGTTGGAGGCGGAGAAGTTAAGGACCTTGCTTTCAAAGAAGGATAAAGTAGAGCATGTAGTTCAACAGGAGACCCCCATTCTAGATTCCCTTCCTGCATAGACTCAAGAGCCAGAGAAGCAAGTTCAGGATACCCTAGAAGCACATGCAGCTCCCAGCACTGAAGACATAAAGGGCATGCAACTGGACTTAATCATTCCATCCCTTTCTCCATCTTTATCTATAAAAGATGTTATTTTAAATTCTTGTGCTCATGCTAGTAATTGTCCTATATCTGGTTCTGATTATACACATGTGGATAGCATCATAACATCTATTCTGAAGATAGATCTGAACTGTGAGGGGGTTTCAAGTGAGGAGGACAGAGTGAGCAGAGGTCCCCTCCTGGTTTCAAAATATTATAACCTCTGTTCTCATTAGAAAAAAACACCTCCTCTGGAGCCTATAGGTGGTTTGGGTATGGACTTGTCCATAAGTAATAAGCAGAAAATGAGAGGTAGGAAATTTGATCTGTCAAAGGCTTAGGTGAGAGCTAAGATAGATATGGCCGATGGGAAAAAAAAGTCAATTTCTGGGGTTCTTAGATCAATGAAGCCCTGTGTGGAGGTTGAAAAATGATCATTCCCTCTTGGAACTGTAGGGGCTTAGCCAACAAACCTAAAAAATTGGCTCTCAAAGAAATTGTCCATCGGTATAATCCGGATGTCCTATTGTTGCAAGAAACTTTAGGCAGGGGTGAAGAAGTCTCGCATGTTTTATCATCCCTTCTCCCAGGGTGGAATTTTTAGGCATTTGACTCCATAGGACACTTGGGAGGCATAGCCATGGGCACCAGGGAAGGAAGATTAAAATTGACGAATCTTTGGGGGATGAAGCATGCAATGGGAATGGAAGTCCTATCAATATATGGTCCATGTCAAGGGAGAGCTACCTTCTGGAATTCTCTACTCTCCAAATCGGTGATGAGGAAGCCAAACTTGGTGGTAGGTGGAGACCTCAATTTCTCTATTGGAACTGCTGAAACTTGGGGCCCATCAGCCAGAGAAGACTCCTTATCATATTTTCTTTCCTAGATTTGTTTAATGCTCACAGTCTGATGGATATTAACCTATTGAAACTAAGGCCCACATGGAGGAATCGAAGAACTGAGGACTCTAGAATTGCAAAAATATTGGATCAGTTCCTCCTATGTGAAGAGATAGCATCAAGGATCCATGCCTTCTGTCAATGGGTAGGAGAAGCAGGAAACTCGGATCACCTTCCAATTCTTCTTGAGCTATCCAAGCCTCCTAAAAAGCTGGCAACCCCTTTTAAATTCAACTCCTCATGGCTACAGGAGGACTCTTTTAATAAGCTTTTCAGATAACTTGGAGATCTCCAAGAATAAATGACACTGAAGGAAAGGGATTCTTGTTCATGGAAAACCTCAAGAGGCTGAAAAAAGCAATAGTGGAGTGGTCGAAGGCTAGGAAACAAAAACAGGATGAAGATCTAAATAAAATTGGTCTAGAACTCAAAGACCTGGAAAGTCCTGAATCAGATGGCTATGAAACTCAGGAGAAAAAGGATAGAATTTTGTTGCTAGAAGGTCAATGAATTAAAATACTTCTAGCAAGAGAGGAAGAATGGAGGTTGAAAACTAGAGGTATTTGGCTGAAGGCAGGAGATGAAAACACAAAAAATTCCTTAATTATGCTAGAGGAAGGAAGAACTGAAACACAATCTAGAAACTAAAGGATGAAGGAGGAAGAGAAGAAAACTCTTTTGAAACTCTGTCTCATATGGGGAGAAGCCATTTCCCAAAGCTTTTCACAGAACAAGGGGAAGTCACACTAGCAGAGGTTATCAGGACAACCCAATGCTTTCCCCACTACGTGGATGAGGAAGAAGCAATGGATCTGATGGGAGAAGTCACAAAGGAAGAAGTTCAGAGCATTATTAAATCAATGGCAAAGGACAAGAGTCCGAGCCTAGATGGGTGGACAATTGAACTATTCCAATACTTCTTATATCAAATTGGATAGGAAGTGTCAAAGTTGGTCAAAGAATCCAGGAGGAAAGGCGCTATCTACCCCCCTTTTAACTCAACTTTCATAGCACTAATCCCAAAAAAAGAAGATTCAGGCTCTTTTGAAGACTTCAATCCAATTTCACTATGTAATTGCACTTATAAAATCATTTCTTAAGTGATAGCGGTCCGATTGAAACCCATTTTGTCGAGATGCATATTAAATGAACATTTTGGGTTCTTGGATGGCAGACAAATCCATGAGGCTATTAGGGTTGCTCAAGAAACAATTCATAGTGTCAAACAGAAGAAGAGGAAAGGGGCTGTCGTTAAAATAGATTTATCGAAAGCTTATGATACAATAATTTATATCTATATCCATATGTTACTAACACATCTAGGATTCAAAGTCAAATTTATCAACTAGATCATGGGATGCATTACAAGTGTTAGTTTCACGGTATTGACAGATGGAGCTACTTCCTCTTTTTTCAAAGGGCAAAGAGGTTTGGGACAGGGATGCCCTCTTCCGCCTCTGCTCTTTCTTCTAGTTGCTAAAGGTATGAGCCAATTAATGCAGAAGGAAAAAAGGGATGGAGCTATAAGATGTTTGGAAGTGGTGATAAATCTGTTTATATCTCATCTATTATTTGTAAATGACATTTTACTCTTCAGCAATGGGAATATAAATGAAATAAAGGAACTCAAGAGGATTTTAGATCTTTTTATGAAATCCATAAGAGTGCAAGTGAACCAAAGGAAATCTCAACTGATCCTGGAAGGTTTTGATAGGCAAGAGATAACCCAAATTTTAGTAGTTTTAACCTTTGAAGTTCAAAAACTAGATGATCCATTCAAATATATGGGTTTCTAGTTGAAACCGAATGCCTATCAGACTAGAACTGGTTAATAGAAAAAATAGAAGCCAAAATTACTCATTGGAGTCTCAAGTGGCTTTGAAGGGTCGAAAGGTTGACCCTTATCAAATTATCCTTCTAGCAATCCTGGTTTGTTGGGAAGCCTTGACATGGGTTCCGAAAGGCATTCTGGAGAAAATAAGAAGGATATGTAGCAGATTTCTCTTGTCATGATGTAAGGAGGAATCGGTCCTACCTTGGGTAGCATGGGAGAAGGTGGAAAGGCCAAAGGAATGGGGAGGATGGGGAATAAAATATCTCACAGCCTTCAGGCCTTCATTAAGAGCAAAATTAGGATGGAGGATAATTAATATGGAAAACCTCTGGACGATGGTGTTGAAAAGGAAATATATTGACCCTATCCCATTAGAAGATTGGATAAGAAACCCAATTAAGAAAAAAGGGAATGTTTCTATTGTTTGGAAGGCTACCATAGATGCTTTCAAGATCATTGAGCAAGGTTTGTCTTGGTAGATTGGGAATGGGGAGAAGCTTCGGATAGGGAAAAATCCCTGGGTAGGCTGCAAAAGAAAATTTTACACTATCCCCGGACCTTATTAGACAACTAGACTCCAAAGGCATTTATTTCCTCAACCAGATCAAGAAACAAGGTCACTCCACTATTTGGGGACAAGCATGGCTATGAGGGGAGGAATTAGATCTGATGCCACAATGGTGGGATGAATGGAAGGTTTTGAATGAATAACCGGAGAATCCACAGTTTTATCATTTTTGAACCGACGTTTCGAATCCCAAGTGGGATCCATCTTCAGGATGAGAGAATGGAAGGTTTTTACTAAAGAGCTCTCCAGGTCAAATGTGAGATTGAGAGATAGACCAGATCAGTTGGTGTGGGCTCATGTAGAGTCTGGATCCTATTCCCCAAAATTTGGATATAAATTCCTTATGTCAAAGAAACGATGGGGGAACTTGGAATGGTGGGCCAAACACTTGTGGAAGCTAAAAATCCCTGAAAAAGCTAGACTTTTCTTTTGGTGCATCCTCAAGTGGAAGGTACCAACTTGGGACATTCTTACAAGCCAGATAGAAGTTAGGATCGGGGAGATGCTCGTTATGCAAAAATGATTCCGAAACAATAAGGCATATATTTATAGATTTCCTGGTTATTAAAAGGGTGTGGGTGGAGTTTGGGACGCTTGTCCAAAAGAATGTAGTCTAGGAAGGGGATTTCTTATCAGATATTTGGAAAAAATGGTGGCATCTTTATTCGGAAGAGAACTTGGGAAACTTACCCCTCATCATAGCATGGGGCATCTAGATAGCTAGGAATAGGAGCATTTTTTTGGACATGCACACCCCTCATGAGGTTGTTGCAATTAAATGTACTTCTATATACACCAATATACCTGAGCCTAATAGTAAAAACGTGCCCAGACAAGCTATTGAGGAACAAATCAAGGAATGCATACCATGGGCATATTTCGACGGGGCCTCCTAGAACAACATGGTAGGAGTTGGGCTGGTAATACACATAAACCAAAGTAGGTGCATAAAAGCCTCAGTGGACCTAGCAACTGGTACAAATAATTTCGCGGAGTTGTCTGCCCTTAAACTGTTTCTATGCTAGCTTATTCACAGGAATATCTTCACGGTTCAGATCTTTGGGGACTCACTCAATGTTATAAAATGGTTCAATGGGAAAAGCAGATGTCAAAACTATATCTTATTACCTTTATTAGAAGAGGCAAAATAGTTAAAGTACTCCTTTAATGTTTTTTCTCTTTGCGACATCTACAGGGATCGCAATGACGCAACAGACAAGCTTTCTAAAGAGGGTTTGCAACAATATATGGGCAGCTGGAGAATAGCAGAGGAGGACCAGGGAGAGGTCCGCATGTTGAATCAGCCACCATATTCATAGCCAGTCTTCACTAGGTCTTTTCAGGCATTTTGCACAGCCTGAATTTTTGTTTACAGTCGATTTTATGATGATTATCTCACATGTCACTATTTCTTATGATCTTTCTAAACTCTTCAAACTTGTAATGTTTTTTCTTTCCTTCCTGTTTGGGTTGTTTTCCCCTATGAGGAGACTCGAGAAGTGGAAGCATCATTTTTTCCTTTCATGGAGACTTTCAGACATTGTTTTAAATTGATATATACTGTATATTTTGAGTTGGGGACAGCGGTTGTTTTCCTCAATATGAGGAGGTCCATGCTTCAGATTAGTGGTTTACCTTTTCCTTAATGTTTTTGGACAAGATTGACAATCACATCATGTGGATCTCTATGATTTTCAAATCATACAACAAAATGAATGCTTAGACATATACTATGTAACTTTTTATTTTGGTTATAAAAAGTTCGATTTTTTCTTTGGAAAAAAAACATTAAACCCAAGGATTAATATTAAATCCTAGGAACATAAACCCTAAGATTAAGAAACCCAAAGGATTAATATTATACACCCAATGGATTATAAACTATAGGGATTAATATTAAAACCTAATGTTGATATTACAAACTATAGGCTTAATATTCAACCCTAGGAATATAAACCCTATGATTAATATTAGAAACCCTAGGATCAATATTATAAACACAATGGATTAATAAACTCATTAGATTAACATTAAAATTGAGTGATTATAAACCAAAGGGAATAACATTAAACCTTAGGATTAATACTAAACACTAGAAAGAAAAACCATAAAATTAATATTATAAAACTTGATTGACCATGGTTGATTTTCATATTGAGAAAATATTTGTCACAATGTGATGTTCAACCATGGTTGACCATGATTGACCATGGTATGGCTGACGATGGTTGAAAATGGTTAATTTTATATTAAGACAATATTTGTCATTATGTGACATTGGACCATGGTTGGCCATGGTTATTAAACCCTAGAATTAACATTATAAATTCCATCAATAATATTATACACTAAGAATATGAATGCTTAGACTAGTAAACCCAAGGTATTATAAACATAGGGGAATAATATTAAACCCAAGGGATTAATATTATAAACTCAAGGTATATAAACCTTAAATATAAACCTAAAATAAACATAGTTGACCATGGTTGATTTTAATATTGACACAATATTTGTCACAATGTCATGTTGAACAATGATTGACCATGATTGATTTTCATATTCGGAGAATCTTTGTCACAATGCAACGTTGGACCATGTTTGACCATGATTTATCACGCTTAAGAATGGTTTGGTTTCATAGTAGGGAAATATTTGTCACAATGCGACATTGGACCATGTTTGAGGATGGTTGATCATGGGTGTCACAATGTGACATTGGACCATGACACAATCTTTGTCACAATGTGTCCATTGTTATTGATCGTAGTTGACCATGGTTCATTTTCATATTGAGAAAACCTTTGCCAAGATGAGACCTTACACCATGGTTGACCATGATTGATAATGGTCGAGGATGATTCATCATGGTTCATATTACAAACCTAAGGGACTAAAACACCTAATGGATTAATACTAGAAAATGAAGGGATTATAAACCAAAGTGAATAATATTAAACCCAAGGGATTAATATCATAAACCCAAGGAATATAAATCTTAAATATAAAACCTAAAATAAACATGTTTGACCATGGTTGATTTTAATACTAACACAATATTTGTCAGAATGCAACGTTTAACCATGATTGGTTTTCATATTGAGAGAATCTTTGCAATAATGTAGCGTTGAACATGGTTGACCATGATTGACCATGCTTAAGCATAGTTTATTTTTGTAGTGGGATAATCTTTTTCACACTATGACATTAGACCATGGTTGAACATGATTGACCATGGTTGTCGCAATGTGACATTGGACCATGACACAATCTTTGTCATAATGTGACCATGGTTATTAACTGTGGGTTACCATGATTGACCATGGTTCATTTTCATATTGAGACTTTTCGAAATTCCTTGTTGGACAATGGTTGACCATGAATTACAATGGTCGATGATGGTTGAACATGGTTAATTTTCATATTGAGACAATGTTTGTGATAATGTGATGTTGGAGCGTTGTTTCTCATGATTAACCATGGTTGATTTTTATATTAAGACAATCTTTGTCACAATGTGAAGTTGGTCTATGGTTGACCATGGTTGATTTTCAATTTGAGACAATCTTTGTCACAATGTGACACTCGACCATGGATGACCATGGTTATAGACCCAAAGGACTTATATTAAACCTTAGGATTAATATTATAAGCCTTATTAATAATATTATACCGTGGGAATATGAAACCTTAGATTAATAAACCCAAGTGATTGATATTATAAACTCACTGGTTGATCCTAGCACCCATAGACTTAAAACCATAAAAAATCTCTTCAAAAGTGCTCCAATGGCTTTGAAACCTATTCCATTGGCTTTAGAAGACCCAAAAATGCATGTATAGCCTCTTTTGTATCCTGAAAAGACAAAAAACTGCTCAAGTTATGAGTTCCCCTAAGTTGGTTGCTATTCGCTCTACAAATTCCCCAAAATCTGCTCCTCATTGTGCTAATTGAATGCCATTTACCAAAAAGCTGATGCATTTTGTGGGTGCCTTAATTCGACCTCTAAGGCCTTAACTCCAAATTTTTTCGGTCATGTGGACGACGCGTGCCTTGAGGCTAGGGCCAATGGCCTGCCCCCATCACCCAGGCCCCCACTCCGCTTCCCATGCCCTCGATCATGTGGTGTCCCCATGGGACCTGGAGCTGGCCACTTAACCCTTGTCCACTGGCGATCTTCCCTGTTCCCAGTCATTTCCTGTCACATGATGGGTTAGGAGTGATTAGGGGTCATAGTTATGGTTAGTGCTCAGCAGTTAAGTCTAACCATTAGGCAGACTCAGCACATGGTGCGTTTTTTTTGGAGGTTAGGTTACCAGTGATTGTAAGTGGATAGGGCCACATCTGTGGCATGTTCAGATGTAACAATTAAGGTATCAATTAGGCTTTGGAACAGGTGGTATAACGTCAATTAGGGCACATTAAAATGTCATTGTTATGGTTCGTTAAGATGCAATTTTAATATGCCATTGGTATCATGTAATGCAACATGGGCTGGGCTAAGGTCGAGCCGTTGGCCCCCCCGTCGTGGTCCCATGGCACTGGGGTGGCCAAGGGCTGGGCACGAGCCCGATTGTCCCCTAAATGCACTTCTAAACCGACCTTAAATATGATTGTTCCACTAACCTTAAATAAGAAACAATGTAGTGTAGTGGTGGTGGGCTTGGTTAATTCAATGGAGGTTCAAGGACTGAATCCATTGGATTGATTCTAACCTTACCATAATTTTTTTTTGGCTATCAAGCTACCCTGTGGTAGTCCCTGGCCATGCCATATGGAAACCTATGATTGGCCACAGAAATAATGCACAAACCAATAATATTCTGCCATTTCAAACCAATGAAACCATGCTACTTGGCACTACCTGATTCGCTTGGAGGAAACCCAATCATCTATACAATCACCTAACATGTCAGCATCTTAGTCACCTTCCATGTCAGTAGTACAGACTGCTGACTGTGTAGTACTACATTTTGTTACCAAATTCCCCTATCTGACAAAATAGACATAACGGAGTTCTAGGAGCATACGATGTCTATTTCACGTGAAACTAGTTGTGTCAGATTTAGGATGATGAGCACTGTGTGGTCATTTAGGTTGCACATAAATCTGACAACTTTGAAATTTGAGCATATTTTTTAGCTCTAGATCACTCCTCCCCACTAGGAGCTTTTGGACCCCAAAAGATCACTTTCAATTGTTCAACAGATGAGGGTATAGTTCCCTCACCTTTCTAATATCGATTCATTTGGCCTTGCTTGGATTGGTTCCTTTGATACCCAAACGAATGTAGTCCAAACTCCCTCATTTTGAAGTCCTTCTTCTACGATCAAGAATGGTGTCTTGTTGTAGTTCTTCAAGGTACTTAGGAGAGAAATATTGAATGGACTTCTTAGCTTTTTCTATGCCGCTATGACCATCAATAACAACATCCTTGCCAAAAAATGAAATCCAATGGTGATCTTTTGCAAGATATTTACCAAGGATCAAATCCAAAAAGAATTTGGAGAATACCCCAAACAAGCTTCACATGGAAATACTTGTATAAATGAGTGCTTGACACATTTGTAACATATTGAATGTGCTTGAACTAATCCTCCCAAAGTTTAGGATGCTTACTAAAATTTCCACAAATGGAAATGCATCTTACAATGTAGAATAATTTTTTTTCCCAAATTCCCGTACAAATTGACTCATCATGAAGCCAAAATACCATAACAATGCCGAAGAAAACACTGTTGCATGTAGTTGATTTATTCACAAAAATCACTTTTACAAAATTCCCAATTGTGGGGACAAATGACATGTTCTTTACAAAGATATTTACAATATTCAACTGGACAAGTAGTTCGTCCATTTCTTACCCAACCAGGTGAATGAACCCTCTACTTGAACTTGTTCTTCTTCTTGACTCACTTCATGGATTGTCACAAATTGTGTCATTTTTTCATTTGTCGCTTCCTCTTTAGGTGCTTGCGTGTCTTGCTTTCCCTTCTTAACATGAAGTTATGGATGCAATTTCTATCACTTCTCAACCTAATGCCCACTTATATTACAATGGACGTAGAAATTTTTGTGCTTACTTCTTGATGACATTGTCTTCAAACTTAGAAGAGAGTGTTTCTTCCCTGTTTCATTCCCACATTCAAGAAACTCTTTCCTTTCCTGACACTTCTTCACACTATGGTTAGGTGAACGACATAAAGTGCGTGGAACCATATTCCATCAAAATTTGTTCAATTTATCATGTGGCTCAAAATCAAAGAAACTATTCGAGTGAGGCTTATACCTTCCTTTGTTATTCTTTGAACCATGCTTCTTTCATGAGGAACTTGAATGGTGAGAAGAACTTGTATTAGTCTCTTCTTCAACTTGCTCATCTCTCTTTGGAGAATTGTTGGATTCCATGTCCTCCTTTTGCATTAGAAACCAAGATGGTACCAATTCTGGAAGACAATCCCAAAAATTTGGCTCCTCATGTCCTCTCTTATGAAAATAAGAACAAGAAAGCCAAGAGTTATCACTGGAAGACCATTCCTCCTTTTCAACATAGACCTAGATGAAGTGGTGGAGGATACTTCAAGAAACCTCCTTGTGTCCCTCTTATATAGGATGTGTCCTACATTTGACAAGAGCCATAGGTTGCATTCTTTCCATGTCCACAACCTTTCTTAGTATTGGGGGGACCCTTTGTTGCTTTGGTAGAACAACATTCCTCAATTTGTTCCTCCAAAACATTCTGCAACATCACGTGCATATTTTTCTTCTCTTCCTCAAGAACTTCAAGTAGTCTTTTGAGCTCCACATTATATTGTTGGAGAAATGCAATAATGTCCTCTGAATTGGAGACTATCATGCTTTGAACTCATTCCCATGCTTAACAAAGCCTCAGCTGCATATTTGAGGTAGAACTGGTGTTGGAGATTGTGGCAATCTTGCTCTCCTACCCAAACCTTCTCCTCTCTTGAGATTTAAACTTGTAAGCTTCACATTGA
This sequence comes from Pinus taeda, assembly GCA_000404065.3. Lineage (NCBI taxonomy): Eukaryota > Viridiplantae > Streptophyta > Pinopsida > Pinales > Pinaceae > Pinus > Pinus taeda. The sequence continues at coordinate 63,008 of APFE031511828.1, read as the reverse complement.
CTTGAAAATAGTTAAATCCTCCTTGCACAAAGAAAACAAAGAGCTTTGATACCAAACATGATCTGAATGGGAAAGTTAGTGTTTGATGTGCTAAATTCCAATTCATAATAGTAAACAAAGTGCTTGAGTATTATGAGGTAAATTGCAAGTTTTACATGAGTTTTTATGTCTTTATATTTAATTCATGAGCTTAAAACATGAATTAAAAAAACACTAAACAACAAAATAACAATAACACACTCAACAATTGATAAAGGACTTCACCCCTCCTGGGATACCTCTCCTTGGTATAGCATCCAATGGCTTGACAAAATTTCATTATGCTCACAATAATTCAGTGATAAAGTGTACATAAAGTGTGTTGACCAGAAAAGTGACTACCTTAACCTTCATGGAAACATTCTCCTAGAAATAACTCTCACTCTAAAAAAATCACAACCTATAGTTAGTCATGAAGTAATCAACAAGAAGAGGGTTCTCAAATCAGGGCCCCATACTCCATTTGACAATGAGCATAACAGGTACAACAATTCACTTTAACTACTAAAAGAGAAATTTCCTCGAAGACATAATGAGAAAAGATAAAAATTAGCTACACCACAGATGTCTCAACTATTGTAGGAAGCATATGAAGGCTAGAAAAACCCTACAAGGTCCTCTCCATTCTCAAAAGCCTACAAAAATTGACTCAACCCCTGGTTGATCCTTGCACCCATAGACTTAAACCTAAAAAAATTCTCTTTATAATTGCTCGAATGGCCTTGAAAACTATTCCATTGGCTTCAAAAAGCCCAAAAATGTCTATCTAGCCTCTTCCTACTCCTAAAAAGACCAAAAATTTCTCAAGTTACGAGTTTCCCTAGCTTGGTTGTTATTCGCTCCACAAATTCCCCAAAATCCAGCCACGATCCTACAAATCCGCCCATAATTGTACTAACTGAGCACGATTTTTCCCAAAATATGGCGCATTTTGTGGGCACCTTAATTCATCCTTTAAGGCCTTAACTGTGAAATTTTTGGGTCATGTGGAGGACATGTGCCCAAGGGCTGATGCCAACGACTCGCCCGCACCGGCGAGGCCCCCACTTCGCTTGCAATCCCGATGGGACCTGTGGCTGTCCCCTTAACCCTTCTTTGCTGGTGGTCTTCCATCTACCCAATCATGGGCTATCACGGTGCGGGTTAGCTCCATGGTTTAGGGGTCACAGTTATGGCTAACGCTCAATGGTTAAGTCTAACAGTTAGGCAGATTGGGCATATGGCGTGGTTTTTTTTGCCAGTGATTGCAAGAAGATAGGGCCACGTCTGTGGTGCATTCACATGTAACATTTAAGGTAGCGGTTAGGCTTTGGCACTAATGGTATAACAACTGTTAGGGCACGTTCATATGTGGTGGTTATAGTTTGTTAAGATGTGGTTTTAATATGTCGTTGGTATGGTGTAATGTCATGCGGGATGGGCTAGGTTCCATCCCCTGGCCCATCCACCATGGTCCTGTGGCATTGGGGTGGCCAGGGGCTATGCCCTAGCCTGACCCTCCCCCAAACGCGCTTCTAAACCAACCTTAAATAAAATTTCTTTGCCAACCTTAAACAAGGAACAACATGGTGTAGTGGTGGTGGGCTTGGTTAATTCAATGGAGGTTCCAAGTTTGAATTCGGGGAAGTTATTCCAACATTAACATAAATTTTGGTGGCCCTCAAGCTGCCACATGACAACCCCTGGCTGTTGCAAGTGGTAGCTTTTGATTGGCCATTGAAAAATCCACAAACAAATAATATTCCGCCATTTCAAACCATTGAAACAGTGCCACTTGGCACTACCTGATTCACCATAGGAAACCCAATCATCCATACAATCACCTACCACATCAACATCCCAGTCAACCTACCATGTCAGCAATATGAATTGTTGACTGTGCAATGTTTCATTTTTTTAAATAAATTTTCCTTTTTTAGAGAACAGACAAAACACCTTTCTGGGAGCATACTGTGTCTGTTTCATGCGAAACAATTTGCATCGTATTCGAGATGACGATCACTACACAGTCATTCAACTTCCACACCGATCTGAAAAGTTTTAATTTCAAGCAAATTTTTGAGCTCCGATTTTGTTAGAGATTCAATGAGCTTCCTATATTTTTAGTAATACTATTACACATCATAGAGATTGACTAAATTTCAGGCAATTATGGAAGTTTTGGTTCTCCTTCACGCAAAATTATTAGAGCCAAAGAGGCTGTAAAAAATGTAACAACATCATTAATTTGAAGCAATTATAAAAGTATAGATTCCCCTTCATCCAAAATTATTAGATCCAAAGAAGTTGTAAAAATTGTAAGAACAACAAAATAAGAACCATCCTGATTCCACAGTATAATAATACTAGATATTACTAATCTTCTCTACCCTAAACTAATAGCCTCTTAGGAATTTTCCAATTTCCGTACTTTGCAACAACAAAATAAAAAACACATCATAAAATTAATCCTTAAAAGGCATTCAATAATGGTAGGGCATGTGTACATTAAATTAAGCTAATACTTGGAGAACATATGAATGATCTTGGAGAGTGGGTAATGACATAAGAAACACCCTCGAAGTCACAGGTTCTAGTTTTGCCACTATTATTTTGATGATATTTTTTAAAAGCATATGAAGCATGGGCTTCTAGTGTAATTTAGTGGTCTAAATCCATCCATCTAGTTGGAAAAAGAGAAATATAGAGATATCAACATCACAAATTGAGAAATATGCAGATAATTAACATCACAAACCAATGCACATTCAACACCCCATACTAATATTACTTGTTAGTTGGCACTATCTAGCACTCACCTCAAGCTGAAGCCATCCAGGGGATCATCGTACTAGCACTCTCGTGCATGGCAAGCTTCTTCATATGTTGTAGAAGGTAAACTTATCCATATAGGTTGCATTGAACCCAATTTTTCTACATCAGTTTGGGTCTTTTGGGGAACTTGATCACGTATACTAGGAACTATACAAATGCATGCCCTGAAAGTTGTAATTAGGTGATGCAATCATGTTATTTAATATCAAGAAGGCCTATGTGTACATTTCCACCTTGAAAGATGCTAGGAAATGGTTGTAAACATATAAAATATATGATAAGAAATCCTTCAAAAACCTTAATAAAGAAACATTGGAAACAAGGTCTTTGTAAGGGTATAAACCCTAGGTTCTGAAACCCTAAGAATGGGACTCATCTTCATGATGGAGTACCCTTGAGCAAACCAAAAAAAAAAAAACTAAAGCAAGAACCTTGATAACTGTCTTATGGGTAATAATTCGAAGCGAAAACCATAACCCAAGATGTGATAGTAGATGTTCTATTAAGGATCATCTTTTGAAAATGGTTGAATAACGGGACTATCCTTAGCAAAAGTTCAATCTTGTAAGGTGGTGAGAAAACCTAGTGGCTCCATTGTTTGAACCAGAGGTCAAGTGTGTTTTGCATTGTTTCCTATTGAAAAAAAAAAACAATTTTATGAATATTATGAAGGGGAAAGAAAATTAGGAATGAATTTAAATGTGTTATAGTTTTTTTACTTTTGTTTTGATTTTATTTTTTCAACCTTTTATTTACTGGTTTTAAAATTTAAATGATTAGAAATATATATATATAATATACAATATATGTTAGATATTAGGTTCAGTTTTATTTTTTCTGGAAGGAAAGCCAACATATAAAAAATTGGTCAAAATCATATCTTAGAAGTCCAATAATATAACTAACCATGTTTTTTTATAAAAAGTAGAAGTGGGTTTAGGAGTCAACATATGAAAGAGCCCAAAAACTTTAAAACAAAATTAAGAACTATGATATAGCTTGGGGATTCTAGTAATGACTTGAGCCATAACAAATTGTTGAGAGTCATAAGAAGTACATGTTTTGATTCAACTTGTGGGTGACTCTATGGTGATGCTTGTTCTCCATCCCTATGTAAGGATCTTTCAAAGCCTACAGATTAACCATCCATAATTAGGTGAAGTTATTCCTACTTTCATTAGGTTAGAATAGAACTTTGAAAAGTAGGTGCTTAAGGTGCCAATACATGTCTATTCTTTGGAGAGGTATTAGTTTCTTTAATCTTAGGAACCCAATCCTCTACCTTTGTGGGAACTTTTGAATTTGAGCTCTTTGCAGTAGTCCACTAGTTCTTGTTTGATGTCCGACAATTCATGTTGAATGACCGCATGGGCATCTTTGGATAACATTCATTAGAAGCTTAGGCTTGGGCATAAACTGTTAAATTCCCATATATATCCATATGGCCTCCTTCAATTTTTTTTGTTATAAACTAAAATATTTTTTACTTTTACTTATATTTTAAATTAATTTAAAATTTTTATGAACTTTCCCTTTTTTATGTTTTTTTTAACAAAAATCACATTAAGTCTAGACTTCCAAATCTCATTGTATTGAGTTAATGTGAATATTTTCTATTTTTATTTAAATGATCGTAATGAGAAATTTCTGTTTTTTTAATTATTTTTTTTTTAACTTTTTTCATTCTAAATTTTTTTAATAATTATTTATTTATATTTATTATTTTTCATTTCTATTTCAATAATAGTAATTATATATTAAGTAGGTTTAGAGTAAAAAATTTCTATTACATTGAGTTAAAATAAATATTTTTTATTTTATGCTGGAATTTAAATATTTTATAAGAGTCATTTTTTCCAATTTTCATTATTATAAAATAATATATTTTTATTTTTATTTCTCAATTTGAATATTTATCAATTTTATATTTTTGTTTTGAAATTATTTTAACAATAATAAAATTAAGGTAGTGAGCTTTCTGTTAAGTCCTAAGGGTTAGTTTAGTTGGTCAAGTTCAAGTTGTTAAGTACCTAGCCATGGGTCAAATCATCTCCTTGATACCCTTGGGGTTAGGCCATACATCTCTGGAATCAAATCCCCTTGAAGCCCTTGGAATTAGGACCTACTTGTTTGGCCCACCGTAAATCAAACTCTATTACATTGAGTTAATTTAAATGTTTTCTTATTTTTATTAAATGAAATCTTGTTTACATTTACAAACCCATTGCAATGAGTTGATTTAAATGTTTTATAATATTTATTTTGAGTTAATCATTTGAATTATATTAATATAAGTTATTTCTTTTTCATTTTTATCTATAATTTGAGTTGATCGCAAGGTTCATAATTTCCTTTTTTTTATTATTAAATTTAAATAGATAAACTTTATTTTTTATACAACAAAGAATATGAATATGGTTTACACAATTAAGCTTTAAACATATGTTAAATATCATTTACCCAATTAAAGATAATGTTTTTTTACTAAAAATAAATTTCAAAATTCAATTTAATTTTTTAAAATATTGATTTAAGAAATATTTTTAATGGAAAACCATGACCATAGGTTATATGTGATAGTGAAAGACGATCACATCACTATTGTGATTAGTGTTTGAAACCTCTTCAATCTATCATTTCTTTAAAAAAAAAATCACTATCTCAATATTTTGGGGAAGCTCGGAAGAAGAATGGCTGTGAGACCTTTCATCTTGTTATTAAGAGTAAGCGGATCTTTGTCCAGATTAATATAACTAACCATGTTTTTTTACAAAAAGTAGAAGTGGTTTTAGGAGTCAAGATATGTAAGAGCCTAAAAACTTTAAAACAAATTTAAAATCTATGATATAACCTGGGCATGCTAGTAACTAATCACATCACTATTGTGATTGGTGGTTGACAGTTCGAATCTATAATTTTTTTGGAAAAAAATAAGAAAAGGAAATTTCAATATTAATTTAGATGCTCCCTATTTCAATATTTGTGAGGATCTTGGAAGGGGATCTTGTTACGATTGAGGTTGGCAACTAAGATGTCCTCTCCATATAGACATTTCCAATTTGGGATTGACATGCCTTCGTCAAAACCTGAATAGAAAGGAAGATCCTTAGATGAGATATTTTTTAATAATGTGGTTTTGGGAATGAGGGACATCTGCAAAATTTTCCCAAAAATGTTAACTTATGAATAGATTAATAAAATAATTATGTTTCTAACAACAAATTAGCATGAAAAGTATATTTTACAAGCAATTAAAGTGATTAATCCAACTATTCACCACAATGTAAAGAAGTTGATTTATATATATTAAATGTTAACAAAATCCACAATTCCCAATAATCTTATTCCTATTACAATCGCTTAATGTTATCTCCCAACTAGGTTTCAAAAACATTGGCGAGACATCTTTGGCCTATTGTGATAAGGCTCATAAAATAGATTCCACCAACCATAAGGCTCATGAAATAGATTCCACATGAAATAGATTCCACCAACCTTGTGAAGTATTGAACCTTTATATATCATAAATATATGATATATCCAGCTTACTAGCTACTGGATATATTCTTAGTGTTATAGTAGTAGCCACTCCGTATAGATTACTCCAACAAAATACGAATTCAACATGGTTAAAGAAGAAATAAAAATTAAATAATAATTAATTATCTTACAATTATCCATTAACGATAAACTATTTTGTTCTCAAATTTAATAAAAATGCCCTAGAAGATACCAATCTAATATTATCCCATCCCACCACTAATTAAACTTTATTATCTAATAAATTTATTCTCATTAACATTAGTTAATTTTGAATTATCTTTATTAGAATTTTAATTTTACACATTACTAATTTTATAATTCATTTATAATATTAAAGAATTACACCCTCTGTTAATTGTTCTAATTGATTTTAACTCAAAACAAATTCAAGTGTATTACTACTAAAATTATTTTAAAATTCAACGGATAAATGTTAATCTATTTTTATATTTATTATTGTCTTTTCTACACTCACAACATAGATAAACTAAAAAGAAGTCCAAAATAGGTCGGGGGTCAAGAAACATTGCGCATGGTGTGTGTTGCTAATTAAGATGTCTTCTCATGTGCAAGAATCTCGTTCAATTTCCATACTTATTTTTAAGCTAAGAATAACCAACATAATATGAAATATTCTCAAATTATTAATTTAAACTATTTATAAGTCAATTGCTCTTAATTACAATCTTGCTATTATTACATAAACAATTATTAATCATAACATATCATATTTTTTAAAATATTAATAATATTGTTGATTTCACAAAATCCAATTCCACTTGTGGTTGTTTGTGTAGAATTTTTCCATTCTTCGCTCGTCAATCACTATAAAACTACTCACATTTTGATCATAACATGTATTTTCAAAATCAATTTCCTATGCTCCAGTGTCGTAGCAAGTCCCATGTAGAACTCTTTTGATCCAAAATCTGTCCACAAGGATGGAGAAGAGAGAAGATTACACTCAGAGGATGATGGGTCATTGAGATCGAATAATTTCTCGGTTGTTGTAGCTCCATCTCCTACAATATTATCTGAATGGGGAGATTCCTTACTGTTAAGAACTGAAGAATCAACTTTATTAATAAACTGGACAACTCATAGGCAAGGAGCTCCACTTGGAGACTGCCTTTGGTAGAACGTTCTACCCATTTCATCTTACAATCAAAAAGATATATAGTTTTCACACAAGTATGGAAGTTAGAACAATTGCCTAAGAAGTAGGAATTGATTCCTAATCTAAGGCTCCAATGAACTAAATCTCTCCTAATTTACATATTCTCCATTATCTGTAACACTCCCCATTAATGGAGAAAGGGGTTCACAAGTATTCCTATCATTTCCCTAAACAATTCAAACTTGATTCTACTAAGAGGCCTAGTGAAAATATCAACAACATTTTCACATGTATTACAATATTCAATATGGTTTTCCTTTGACTAAACTTTCTCCCTGAGAAAATGAAACTGTTTATCAATGTGCTTTGTGTTTTTATGAAATACAGAATTATTTGCAAGTTTGATAGGGTCTGGTTGTCACATTTGATAATTGTCGCAACCTTATTTTCTTCACCAACATCATGGAGAGGTCTCCTCAAGCAAACTGCTTCACAATGTTGTTGCACACATCACTTGATACTCAGCTTATGCTGAAGTCAAGGATATTGTGTTCTTATTTTTGTTGTTCCATACAATAACCCCGAACACAATGCTAAATTCATATCCTGTCATGGATCGTCTATCATCTACATTTCCAACCCAAATGGACTTTGGAGAACATGTCAATTTAACATCACATGAATCATCATATTTAATACCATAGTTTAAGGTTCCTTGAAGATAAATTTAGACGCCTTTCGCTACAACCCAGTGACTCTCAATAGGCATTGATATGAATTGGCTCAATACATTGACTTCATAAGCCAAATCCGGCCTTGTTGTACTCATGTAGATTAAAATCCCAACTGGATGTCTATACAATGCTGCATCTACCTGCATAGAACCATAATCGTTCGAAAGTTTGGTATTCTACTATAAAGGAACTGTTGCACCTTTGCACTGATCCATTCTGAACTTTTTCAGTAAGCTCCTGGAATACTTACCTTGTGACAGAAAAGTCTAGCCAAAATCCCTCCAGACATTGAGACCCAAACAATAGTATAGGTCTCCAACGTCTTTCATCTCAAAAAACTATGACAACTACTCTTTGATTTCTTTAATGAGTTCATCTCCATTTCTTTTAATGATAATACCATCTACATATAAAGAAATCAAAACAATTCACCCCTCTTTTTCAAGCACGATGTACAAATTAGGGTCATTCTTGCTTCTTTTATAACTATGACGTAGGAAAAATGAATCAATTTTGTCACACCATGACCTGGGTGCCTATTTTAGTCCATACAAATCTTTCTTCAATCGACAGACTAAATGTTCTTCCCCCCGTTTAACAAACCTCTTAGGTTTCACTAAATACACTTCTTCTTTTAATTCACCATGTAAGAATGCAGATTTCACATCTAGCTCATGTATCATCCAATGATGTTTGGTTGCTAAGGCAATTAACATTCTGATCATGTTTAATTTAGCTATAAGGGCGAAGGCTTCCTCATATTCATTACCTTCTTTCTGTGAGTACCCCTTGGCAACCAGCCTAGCTTTATATTTGTCTATACTCCCATCTGCCTTAAACTTAGGCTTGTATAAACATTTACAACCTATGGGTTGCTTTCCTTCAAGTAATTCAACTAGATCCTAGGTTTTAATTTTAAGTATTGATTCATATTCTTCTTCCATGGCTGCCCTCCATTCTCTATATTGACTAGCTTCTTTATAACTAGAGGGTCCAACAACACTTAACATGCTAGTTATAAAAGCATTCTACCTATATCTTGTTGGAAATTGAGTTTGCCTACCTAATCTCCTGAGTGGTGGAGTGGCTTCAAACCTCTTCTAATCAACCCTCCATGGATAGGCTTCAAACTTGATTTGATCAGCCACTTCTTCTTTGCCTTGGTGCTGTTGTTTCTCAATGGCCCCTGTTTCATCACCTTCTTCTAACAGTGAAGGTGCATGCCATTATTCATCGCTACAAACAGGGTTCCCATCGTCTTCTCATTTATGGAATACCACATCTCTGCTTGCAAACATCTTGTGAACAGAAGGATTAAACAACTTATAAGCCTTAAACTCACTGCAGTATCCAATAAAAGTACACTTAATGACTTTGGATCTAAGTTCTTCCTATCTCCTTTCGAGACATGAGCAAAAGCCCTACATCTAAAGACTCGAACATGCCTTACTACAGGCTTGAAGCCAAACAATGCTTTGAAAAGATTTTTATAATCCAAACATTTAGTAGGATTCATATTCTTATGATACACTGTACTGTTTACAAATTCTTCCCAAAAACCATTGGTCTGATTCTTACTTTCCAACATACTACTGGAACACTCCACGAGGGTTTTTTTTTCCTTTCCGCAACCCCTTTTGCTGAGGAGTGTAAGGTGTTGTGAACTACTACTATATTCTGTGTTCTTTGAATTATTTGATTTAGTCACCCTTCTTAAATTCTCCACCTTGGTCCAAGCGAAGAATTTTGATGAATTTTCTTGCTTGATTCTTAATCATACTTCTGAATTTCCTGAAGTATTCAAAAGCTTGACTCTTCTGCCTGAGGAAATACACATAGGTGAACATTGTACATTCATCAACAAAAATAAGAAAGTAGTAGACCCTTCCTAATGACCTTATCTGCATTGGCCCACATAGATCAGTGTGTAGAAGTTCAAGTGTATCCCACTGCTTCCTATCAACAATAGCACGAAAATAATCTCTATGTAATTTACCAAGGGCACATGCTTCACAATCAACATGCATATTCTTTAAAACAGGAAGACCATTTACCATACCTTTTTTCTAAAGAAACAGTACGTAACTGATGTTTATATGCCTAATCTCTGATGCCATAGATTCTTTGCAGACATCCTGATGATGCCAACACTTGATGTGACGCACTTTTGACATCCAGTTTATACAATATTCCTACACATACACCTGTTGCAATAGACTTCATCTGATCCAGCAATTCTTTAATTACACAATAAGATTTAAAGAACTCTACCTTCTGATCCTGATATGTTATTCTAGATACAGAACTTAGTTTCCTTTTGATCCCGAGTATATACATAACATAATGAATATTCCTGTTGTTTCCATCAGCTAGTACGATAGGGACATCACCATATCACTTGATTTTGTACCCTCTATCGTCTCCAAGGTAGACCTTCGTTCGAGTGCTGGATTTTCTAAAAATTTTAAACCATTGCCTCTTATCTCCCATATGAGAGGAGGCTCTTGAGTTCCTGAACCATATTTCTGCTTCATCCTCCTTAGTTGATGGCTCAGAATCAGATACGAACAATCTGATATTCAAATTTTGATCTGCATAAACCAGATGGCCTGCATGCTTCTTGTGTGTCTTTTAACTTTCATCAAACTTCTTCTTCTAGCAATGTTTAGCTATATGACCAACTTTACAGCAATAAAAACATTTTGTTCCTGAATCACTTTTGTTTGAAGACATACCTTGAGATGGAGGTGGCTTTCTTTATGGGGTTCCTCTGCTTTTGTGTACTGCATTTGACTTCTCTCTAAGGGGCTTCTTCTTTTCCAATAGGGCAAGATGTAAGCTCTCTGGTTTTAGGGTCATCGGCCTTTCCTCCTCCTGTATCAGGATCCATGTCGATTCTTCAAACTTGGGGAATTTTTCCCTTGCATTCAACCTAGTGATGAACATATGATTGCCATCAGTCATACCACTCGTGGTAATTGTGACCAAATCAATGTTTGATACTTTTTCACCAATGTCAACTAGCTTATTCTTAAGCTCCTTGATACGAGATATGAATGCTATTACTAATTCATTCTCCTCCATTTTAATGGAGATAATATTTCTCTTTAGAAAAAGTAGGTGATTTGTGTCCTTGATCTTGTACAAGTCTTTGAGAGTTGTCAAGATGTTTGTTGTAGATTTACATTCTTGAATATGAGGAAAAATGCAATCTTTCACAGACAATTTGAGCAATACCTTTGCCTTATTCTCCCTCTTTTCCTAGTCCTAGATTGTTATTTTTGTGCCACCTATAGCTAACATTGGCTTCAACTCATCACTGGTTGCAACCACTCATGCATTTTGCCCCTCTAACAGGGTCTACAACTTGAATTTCCAATTGGAGTAATTGAAATCATTGAGCTTATTGCTCTCGTTCAAATAAGCCTCTACCATCTGATTGTTCATTTTGATAATAAAAAAATGACCTCCAACAAAAGAAAAACATATATATCACAACTCCACAAAAAACTATCTCAAGGAATCTTCTCAAATTGTAGGCTTGATTGCACAAACCAATATGTCTCAATTCAACATAATTCAAAAAACACTTTTAAATTCAATTAAAAAAAAAGTCCATTTCTTTTAAAAAAAAAAAAAAAAAAAAAAAAAAAAAAAAAAAAAAAAAAAAAAAACACAAAAAACTCCATCCTTTAAAAAAAAGGACTCTTCCTTTTACGACCATAATCTTATAATCCCAAAACATTTAAAAAAATTGTTACAATCGCTTGGCCACACCATTACCATGCACCGAGCCTCCAAGTCGAGCCCAAGTAGATTAATGTTTGGTTGTCGATCCAACTAAATAAAGGCACCACCATGCTTTTGCTGCGCCTACCCACCACCACTGGGACCCCACGTATTACTTCTTCGAAATTTTTGAAGTTTTCATGTCAGCATGACCATGACTTCCATTAACTCGAACTTGACTCTAAAACCCTTCTCTCAATTTCTCCTTCTTCAGCAGCTATCACCTCAAACCTCTATGCCTTCAACCTTGTAAAAAAATGGTGATTTGAACACGCTCCCCCTGATTGACACAACAATGAGCTTTTGCATATGGATTGATCAGAACAGGATCAAATGCGACAAAAAAACTTGGAGGCAGCCTTTCCTGTCGCCACCAAGGGCCTTTCTTCGTTGTGTCGACACCACTCTCACCTCCACTATGCTACCAATAGCAGAAAATGCATAACCACCCAGGGCGGCCTCCTTCGCACGGTAGTGCCACCACATGGCTCCGTCACCACTCGGACTCCCAACAGTCTACCCATGACAGGCTCTTTGGCACGACCTCTGTGAGCTTGCAGGTCAATTTACCTCGCAACTGAATTTACTAGAAGTTTTCACCTCGGCGCAACATCAAAACACACAATCACCTTCGCTCGATTTGTTTTTTCACAGGCCAGCACGATTTTTCCTTTGAGATACACGATTTTTGGGGGTGATGATGAAAATTATTGTAAGGGGATGAGAAATCATCGCGATTTTTCCTCTGAGGTCCACGAAGATTAGTGCTCTTTTTCCTTCAAGAAGAGGGATGATGGTTGTGAATAAAATTAAGAAAAATACGTGTTGTTGCTTCGCCTCCTCATCGTACCAGGCTTTCTTCACACCAGCAAACAAGGGACCTCTCTTTCGTCACTTGGACACTCGCTCAGCTATCAAAGCATGTTGGCTTTGACTCACCAAGCCTACAACTTTCATACCATGTTTAAAACTGAAAGATCAACTTTACTAATAAACTTGGTAGCTCACAGGTGATGAGCTCCACTTGGAGATTGCTTATGGAAAAACGATATACCCATTTTAAACATGAAAAATCAACTTTACTAATAAACTTGGTAGCTCACAGGTGATGAGCTCCACTTGGAGATTGCTTATGGAAAAACGCTATACCCATTTCATCTTACAATAAAAAATTATAGAGTTTACATAAGTAGGGAAGTTAGAAGAACGGTTTAAGAAATAAGAACTAATTCCTAATCTAAAGTTCTAGTGAACCGTCTCTCCTAACTTACATATTCTCCATTATCTGCAACACTGAATAAAGTAAAATTTACATAAAACAGGGAGAGATTTTAATTTGATATGTAACAGTAGACACTTTTCTCGATGTTCTCCAGATCATCTTCTATGCTGGAATCATTCACAAATAGATTGCAACCTGACTGCGATGAATTTTCTTTTTGTGTAATAAAAGAATTCTGAGGGTGTGTTATGAAATTTTTCTATTACTGCAGCCATTTGCAGTTACCATTTCAGTGTGTTTCACCAAACTTTTTATTCGGATAACTGTGGCTGGTTTTGAACACATGATGGTTTTGTACGAAATAAAAAGACGTTGATATGCCAAATTCTTATTTTACAAATTTCTACCCATCGAATAACTCGGTGTTAAGAACTTAATTTTCATAAATCATTAGAGGCAAGCACAGCATCGCATCAGTCTGCATTATCAACATGTCAAACTAGATTGCATTATACAATAAATAAATTGAGAAACGAGTAGTCTCAATTATACTAAAGAGATACTTATCTTCCTTCGTTCATCAATTTCTTTAACGCAGACGTGGAGTAGTCAGCTTTGATTATAAACTACAGGCTTCAGTTGCATTCTTTATTTTTCTATTTAAACTGCACATATAAAGAAACAACAATCATGTGCCCCGCACTCTTTTCAAACAATGGATTAGATTGACGGGAACGAATTGTAACTCACTATTATGTAACTAACTCATACCTAGCTTCAATAACCAACAATTACACAAGTAACACAGGGTGGCATGAGAAGGGAGTTGTTTGCAGAGGGAAATGACCGTGTAAAAAAGTCTACATTTAATTCAATATGTTTTATTATTTTTCTTCGAATTTTACATATAAATTTTATTAAATCGAATAAAATATTATATATTGTTAAGTGTACAGACACTATATATATATATATATCCTCAATTGAGGGGGCGACTGAGGGGGAGCACGAATAGGAGGCTTATCTCATCATTTCCATTTTCACCATCTAATGATTGAAGTGCCTTGTTTTTACTTTCTAGTTTTTCTTTCAGATCATAATCTGGTTTAAAATTGTATTTTCATTTTTAGTGAAAAGAAGTATTTCTTCTCTAAATTAGATTATCATACCAAAATAAATATTTGTTCTCCCAAATTAAACATTATAAATTACATTAATTAATTCTAAACTAAACCTACATTGTTTGCTATTATAAATTGTCCGGAGAAAATAGTGACCTGTAGGGACTGATGGGGTCTTGATGGTCATTAAGGGAAAAGAGAAACCGGTAATGGTTGCCTTATAGTGGAAAAGAAGCACCAGGAAAAGCTGTTAACTTTATTTGGTACAGGTGGAAAACAACCCTTTGCTGTTTGAACCAAAAAAAAAGTTGGAAATGATTAGAGTCATCAAGGAATTCTTAAATGTTTTTCCATAAGAAATTCTAACATTACCCCATCTAGGGATATAGATTTCACAATAAATCTAGTACCCGGGGTTGTTCCAGCGACTAGGACTGCATATGGCATGAGAACTCGAGAATTATTAAAGTTAAGAATGCAATTACAAGATTTATTGCACAAGCGATGTATTAGACCCAACGTCTCCCTTTTGGGGCACCGATTATTTTTGTGAAAAAAAAAAACAGTACATATAAAATGTGTATAGATTACTGGCAACGTTTCCCCTTGCGGGACACCGATTCTTTTTGTGAAAAAGAAAGACGGTACATACAAAATGTGTATAAATTACTGCAAGCTGAACAAATTAATAGCAAAAAACAGATACCCTGTACTAAGAATAAATGATTTATTTGATAAATCAGCGGGGCCTCAATGTTTTCAAAGATTGACCTTAGAACGGGTATCATCAATTGCGAATTAAAGAAAAAGATATACAAAAGATGACTTTTAAAACATGCTATAGACGCTATGAGTTCGTGGTGTTACCCTTCGGTCTCACCAATGCTCCTGCAACATTCATGTGTCTCATGAACAGTGTGTTGCACCGATATCTAAATCTCTTTGTATTGGTTCTGCAACATTCATGTGTCTCATAAACAGTGTGTTGCACCGATATCTAAATCTCTTTGTATTGGTTTTTATAGATGACATCTTGGTATACTCCAAGAAAGAGGAGGATCATCAACAACTTTTAAGGATGGTAATGCAGACCTTAAAGAAAAATAAATTGTACCCAAAAGGCAGCAAGTGCGAATTTTTCCAAACCAAGATACAGTATTTGGGGAAATCAGTTTTTAGATGACTGGACATGGCCATCAATAACGTCATTCCTCAGGTCTGGGATTCCGATAATTCGGCGCATGCCATTATGTCTCCGAGCCCACAAATGCAAGCTGGCCTCAATACTTGCAAGAATGTAAAGTCAGAGACATGGGATGAATTAATAGTAAAGTCGTGTCGGACTGCAGTACCGCGTAATGAAGCCCTAGTTCTGCCAAAGACTCTCTTGGCGCCACCAGTATCACCATTCCTGATGTCAGTGAAAGCAATTACTGCTTCAAGGAAAAAATTGCGAACGTTGGTCATATAAATGATAATGAGGTCATGATCGACTCTTCGTTAATCACGGCGTCTTCTGCAACAAGTGGGTGGAGGGCCACTCATTCTTCTTCAAATGCAGTTGATTGCTGTTATATCTCCGACACTCATGATGATTATGAGCTGTTGGGCAATAGTGGTGTGGAAGATTACGGGAGCTTCCATCATCATGAGAAGGTAATCCATCAGCCATGGGCTCCACAGCCTCCATTTAATTCCGGTTTGGACTCCCAAATTAGTTCGGCAATAATCACATGGGCAGATGACCAGATATGACGTATATTTGGGTGCCCCACCGTATACTAATATGAATGGCAGGCAGGAGGACTGTATCGATATTGACACAGTAAGTGGGATTACTGGTCAAGCAGATTATTCAAGAATTCCCCATGAAGATACGAACACAAATCAAAATACTTTTACATTGTTAAGAAGATTATGAGGTAGATCGTTCGATTATGAAATAGGTGCAGCTGGGCAACTTCAAACATTATGGGCAGAGAAAGGCTATCAAATGCACGATATGCATACGTCCTCCGCCTCCGCCTCCGCTTTGGTTTCGATAACATCGAGTTTTAGTTAAGCAAAGCAATACATTGTGTCTCGTTCTCATTTGTCTTCTGTACAATGCTCTTTCTCTTTTTCAGTCATGTAAATTGTAATACTTTCATTGATTCTTTCGACTGGAGTTTGATTGAAATGATCTGATAAATATAGATTTGTAATTAATATAGAATTCTGATATATCTCCCAATGAGAAGAATTGGGCAAATTTTCCATTATGACAAACTCTGATATATTCCC
Source organism: Pinus taeda (assembly GCA_000404065.3). Classification (NCBI taxonomy): domain Eukaryota; kingdom Viridiplantae; phylum Streptophyta; class Pinopsida; order Pinales; family Pinaceae; genus Pinus; species Pinus taeda. The sequence continues at coordinate 46,346 of APFE031511828.1, read as the reverse complement.
AATGAGAAGGGGAAATTTTCCATTATTACAGTGTTTATTATGATTTAAGATTTTAATATAATTTAACAACACTTTTAGCAGCTAATTTAATTCTAAATCAGTATGCACCGTGCAAATTGGTTCCAAAGTATAAGCAATTAAAATTTTGTAGTTGCATAAAATAATTTTTACAAAGCTCTTATAGGTTGACAATTATAAAATTCTTTTAGATGACTTGGAATTTATTTCGTCAAACATACTGACATGAACCATTAAAATAGCACCCTCAATATCGTATTATCTGGCCACTCTCATAAATAGTTCATACATTAAATTATCACAATCACATTAATAAAAATGGGTTGATAAACACCTATATGCATATATCAATTATATTTATATTATTTATTATTGTGTCTAATATTTTATAGAAAAAAAAAAATTTATTAATTATTATTCACATATTTATTTATTATTAATATCATTTATTATGTATTTAACATACTAATTAATTAATCAATATAAATATAAATAATTAATAACTAATAATTAAAATATATTAATTAAATTATAATAAATTTAAATAAAGAGAGCAGTATAAACAAAAGGAATTAATAAATTCAACATATTAATATTATAAACCAAAAGAATTGGTAAACCCAAGAAATTAATATTAAAAGTCTTAATATTACATATTATAAATTCAATAGCTTAATATTATAAACCCAAGGGATTAATATTATAAATCTATATGATTAATATTATAAGCCCTAATATTACAAATTGTAAATCCAAGATATTAATATGACAAATTATAAACCCAAGCGAATAATAAAATCAGGGGATAAATATTAAAAAACCTAGGGATTAATATTGAAAACCCAAGGTATTAATATTATAAGTCGAAGGGATTAATAAGGCCAAGGAATTTGTATTATAAACCTAATGGATTATAAATCCCACACACTTAAGCTCACATCCATGTGCTTGCACTTCAGTTGTTCAAAGATGAATAGGAGATGTGAATGTGATCATCTGCAAATGTTGATTGCCCCTTCTGCAACATCTGAGGGAATGGTACAAAACGCATGGGAATGATGTTGGACGCTATACCTGTACCAGTTCCCTCCTCTAAGGGGATGGTGAAATACCTTATACCAACCACCCTTCCACTCCAACAGTACGTGTAGAATATTTTGTTATAGTCATTAAGCTCAGTTAATGTTCCAGCATTAAACTCCCCGGAAGATATTGCGCTATTTTCGATCTTTTTTGGGACAGTTCATAAATTTCCACCAACTTTTATGTTTCTTTCCATCTATCTTCATCCGACTAGGGGATCTCAACAACAACAACTTTGCATGCAATGTCACAAAGGTCATTATCTTTCTCATCCATAACAATAATGAAATTTGAATAGCGTCTTGCGTGTGGGGCCGAAATTTCGACGAATGTTTGTGATTAAATTATATTTAAATGCTGAACATTCTCTTCCTCATTTTTAGAATATATCAATATATCATGAATGAACACAATAAGAAACTTATGCAAATACAGATGCAACACACTATTCATCAAGAACATAAATGTAGCTTGAGAATTAGTCAAACCGAATGGAACTACAAAAAAATCATAATGCCTATATTGATCTGAAAATTTGTCTTGTAAATGTCCTCTTCTTTGATGCACAGCTCGTGATATACGGATCACAGATCAATCTTCGATAACATTGCTACTCCTTTCAACTGATTGAACAAGTCATCAATTCTCGGTAATAGATACCTATTCTTGATAGTCACTTTGTTCAACAGCCTATAGTCAATGCACAATCTGAGAGTACCATATTTCTTCTTCACAAACAATATAGGTGTGCCCCAAGGTGATACACTTGGCCTAATGTATCCCATGTCCAACATTGCCTTTAATTGCAACTTCAGCTCAACTTTGGTGTGCTCATCATGTAAGGTGCTTTCGATGTTGGAGCTACCCCTTGCACTAACTCAATAGAAAATTCTACCTCCCTGTCAGGTGGAAACTCTATGATGTTCTTAGGAAATACATCATTCAAATTTTGTAGAATTGGGTACCTGCTCAACACATCTACATCCTCAACTTCCTTACGTTTGTCACTAGAAATGTGCACTGCAAATAACATACACCCTTTCTTGCATAATTGTCACTATCCTAAGTTATGTGGCTTTCTTCTTGCCCTGTAAGACTCTTTATTCCCCATTGTCATCAACACACTCAATGGCTTTGTCATAATAATCCACTTTGGCCCTATGAAGATACACCCAATCCATGCCCAACAATATATTGTATCATCCCCAATGTAATACATTTAGATGTGTTGCGATAGCCATACCATTCAAATCAAATGCACAAGATCTTACCCAATGATGAACTTGCTTATTTGTACTTGTAGCTAACTAAACTAACCAAGATTTTGCATGCAGTTCCTTACTCAAACCACACTTATCCACCAATTAAGGACTAACATAGCTATGATTATTTCTAGGGTCAACAAAAATATAAATAACTTGATCACAAAGCTTAGAGTACATCCCAATGAGAGATGCCTGGTGATATTCATGTGTGTTTTTGATGGCTAAAAAAATATGAGGAATACTCTACAACACATCCCCAACAGTCTGTGCCTCCTACGCATTGTATATATTAGGCCTACCACCCCAGTTATGCAGACAATCTCTCCTAAGGTGTTCCCCACCACATGTCCAACGCTCCAACCATCCAATATGATTACCTCTATGCTTCTTATGTGATCCATGTCCCTTTCTAGCTGCATTGAACCTCTTTTGTGGTGCCACATTTTCATTGCCCTTTGCTTTCTTGATAAGGTTCATTCTTACAATTTGACTATTCATAGAAATGCTTCAATTTCCCAATAACTTTGTCAAGTGACTGAGGCTCATCATACTCAATCTGATCTCTAAATTCTAATGGAAATCCACTCACAAATCATTGAACTTTAGCATTCTCATCTTTATGATATGATACATACCTCAATCGATCCAAAAACTTGGTCATGTACTCATCATCTGTCATTGACCCCATCTTTAGCTCATAGAATTCTTTGGCCTTATTGTCATAGTACCATTCTAACAAGTATTTCTTCCTGAAAATCATCTTCAACTTATGCCAACTAAAGTCATTGATCCTCATGTCTCTAACCAACTTCATGGGTTCCCACCAAATGTTTGCTTTACCTTTCAAGTTGAAGATAGAGATTCTCGACTTCATGTTATCTATGTACTCATGCAACTCAAAGAATTTGTTCATCCGAGGTAATCAAGCCTATGCATCTTCCATCTTCTTCACATCTCCATCAAAAGTAGGTGGCTTTGCTTTCTTAAATTCATCTGGAAAGTATCTCCTATCACTCCTCTTGTAAGGATGATAACGATGACGATCATGATTCCTATCAGAGCCACAACTAGAATACTAACTCTACTCATCACCCCTCCTATCTAGAGTGTCCAAAAAACTACCATCTCTCACCTTGTTAGCTCTATCCGGCTAGTTTCTAGCAGGAGACCTACTGCCATGTGCCCCATTAGTTATGTCCTCCTATCCATGGCTAATATGAAGTGGCCCTTTTTGCTACAGTTCTAGCAAAATTTGAATGAGTGTTTCATTAAACACTTCTCATTTCTATTATGCATATACGATCCTTTCATTATCTACCTTACAACTCATTATCTCTTCCTTCAAGCTTCTCAATGTGTCCACCAAATCAAAAATGTTCCCACCATTCTGTTCATCTGATTCATAGGGAGAGTCTTTGTAGTCTACCATATTGCTAGACATTTGATCTCTTTCTTGGAAAGCATACTTTGTCAGCTAAGCCAAATCACATTAAATCAACGTACCTTATCATAGCTCGGAGAGGTACCTTGTTTGCAAGATCATCAAGTCAACATGATACATGTATAACATAATCATAAAAGAATATACGAAATAATTGCATGAACACATAAGCATCATTCCAGCTAGAGTCTAGCCATCAATTCATGAACATTTCAATTACACATACCATGGCTACATGCATGACAACAAAACCCATTACACTAGTGTACACTTGACCACATGCAAATTTCAACATTCATAATCAATGTGTAATCAACCACACATACACATGAACACATATAATCAAGCATAACAAACGATACTTGAAACCAATCTTACAAGAATGATACATGAAACCAATCATACAAGGATATAACCAAACATACGAGAATGCAACCAATCATGTAGAAGTTATACATGTATGTGACATATTGTTACATGTAACCAATCATACACTCATGACAATGCATCCCACAAAAACAACATGAACTTCCACATGGCGAAATTACTACAACCATGATTAGCATTATGCAAATGCAACAAGCACATGGAACATAAGCGTAAGAGACACACATGCAAAATACATGCATGCATGACCAACACACAACCCATCTAGTCTAAGGGGTGAACCATGCTCTGATACAACTATGTAACACCCTCCTCCCACATCTACCCAAGTAACCAACAAATCGGGGTAAACATGCAACGAGATGCTACTATGATTATATTGAACCTCCTATGTGACCTTAAGGAAATGGAATCGATAGAAACACATAATACAAACTTTCCATATTAGAGGGGACCCCTATGAATCATCCCAACACTTGTGCCATCTTTCCCCTGGGTCCCACTGAAGTTTTTGATCACTTGAATTGTCGAAGGTCTCATGACATAGTCCAGCCAACGTATAGGAGGCTTTCATCGCTCTCATGCTATGGGGATGGCAGTGTCCAAGGAATATTTTATCCAGTTTTGTGCTAGTGTCTCCAGGAGTTAAGCCACCTTTTCAAGCCCTGAGTCGAGGTCACTACCCAGAATGGAATGACATATTCAGAAAAGTAAAATAATAGCAAAACAACGATGCAAAACCAATTTGTTCAACAAGCCCTTGATCAGACTGCAACTAACCATGCCAGTCCTTTCGTCACACATATCACAAATATGTAATCTACAGGTGTCAACAATCAGATTTAAGCACTGGGATCTTATACTTATTTGAGAATCGATACAAACCATTGTTCCCTCATGTCAATTTTTGCATTATCATCTATTAGGTCATGGATACATTGTAAATTCATGTACAAGTAAAAACATTATGAGAGCCATACATATCTTGTAACACCTCCCATTTTTAAGAAGTTGAATTATTATGTGATAGCTACAAAGACATATGCTAGTAGGTGATAAACATGATTATGTGAATGTTTATATTTTATTAATAAAGTTATTAACGTTGTGATCTCGAATTCAGAAAATTCAAGGAATGACCCGAGAAAAGAGAATGAAACTTGCCAGAATCTTAGATGTATCATATTCTTCATGATTTTTCCTAAACCAGAATATATATATATATATATACATATATATCTGTGTGCGTGTGTGTGTGTGTTAACCGGTGGGAGATAAAGACTGGGAGTAAAAGTGCTGCAAGTGGAAAAGAAAGCTTTTAGCTTTAAGGAAAAGCATGGAAAAAGCATAGGCTGAGGGGAAAGAGAACCCCTAAAGGCAGGATGCTGCCAAGAAAAATCTGTGAACATGATAATGATAAATAAGCATTACCAAGGCAGAGTAGAGGTTACTCATGCCTGGAAAGTTGTCATAGCTCAGGGGAATCAGAGGATTCATGGTTGGGATGTCTGGTGCAATCAACCATTGATATCTCAGTTCAAGAATATTGGTTAAAAAACTCCTAACTGTGCTTGAATGATGTTATATTAAATGTATGCTAAATTTTATGGGATGAAGATTAAGGGTTAGTTATTTTCTGTAGGCATTGTTCCTAATCTGTACAAATTTGTATGTTGATTATATTGTTTATGAGTTAGCAGTCGATTATCTGCTGAGATGAATACTCTTTATTAATTGTAGAATTGCATATTAATTATAATGGATGCAAACTGATGATTTCCTAACCTTCATGGATGATTAAGTTTACCAGTTGCTGAGGTGTACATTATTTTATAACTTATGCATGATGTTGGTTACTTATCTGTGAATAATATTTCTTGTCAGTTATAGGATTGCATGTTATATTATAGTAGATTTATTTTAAAAATGTGATTAATTTTCCTTGGACGATGTTAATTTGTTTTTGTTGCAGAGGTATTTAAGTTGTGTGTGGTATATTGAACTGTGAGTGTATGCTTCCATATTGATGAAGCAAGAGTCTATATATTAAAGGGTTCTCATGCAACCTAGAGTATGAGTATGTTAACAAATATGGTCACGCATAAGGGCCAGGTATAGTTAAGGAAAGTAAAATTGAATAATATATATGGTGTATGGGTACATCTGTCACACTTCACATGAATGTTCGTATACCATGAAGTGAGGAAAATATTTCATTTTCGAGCCTGCAGCTGCTCCTGACAGAGACCATGACCCTAAGCTAGGGACTTTTATCTAAGAAATGCGTGTTAAACATAACGACTCATCTGTTGTAGGTCCCAGCGGGTAAATAAGTTTAGAACTCCAGTTTATAATTGTAATCAAGAGAATGGAATATTATGTAAAAATAAGTTATATTACTCCTACGGAAAGACTACAGCAACTACAACTTTATTGCAGGAGAATCTTTGGGACCTATGGATAACCATTAGTAGACATAGGTTATGGTAAAATTAGACAACTCAAATAATTGATATATTGTGACTATAATAACCATAGAGAGATATAGTTTGTATAACTAATAGAGCTATCTCGAATACAAATTACAACAAAAACCAAAAAAATTATAGAATGCGACCTTGATTTCATACAGTGGCTACATTTACATTCGAATGAAATATTGTACATGCAAGTGATAAAACTTCTACATTAAACTGGAAATTTTGAAAGCTACAAATGAACCAATTTAAATATCACAAACCAAGGGAGAAAAGAAAAAACCCAAATGTCCAGTAAGATAATGTACAACATTCGATCATTATGAGTGAATTGTAAATTTGAAATAAAATAAAAAATGTAGGGATAAACTGAAAACAATCACGACTCCCTTTAGAAGTTTTATATACAATTCCTAGCTATATAGAATTGTTGGATTATTGGGCCTTGACCCAGGTTCGGAAGAGTAATTAGCCAAAAAAATCCTGTAGCTATTGGCCCTTTCGGCAATAGCCTATGGAGCGTAGACTGAGGTCTCACCCTAGGGAGTAGGGGAGGCTGCTGGAACCAGGTTTCCACACCCTTGGGATGTCTTGATGTGGTATAGAGGGGTCACGAACCATTTTGTGGCCTCATGCCACTCTATACTACTATTAGACTTCTGCGTAGATCCATGCAGGTGTACTTTCTTATTAAGGAAATTATTCTAGATCTGATCTTCTAGTTACAGTGTTTAAGCAAACATTTAACCATAAAAGCCAGTGCACATAGTCACAATTCTTTAAAGATATAAACTCATATAAAAGATGCATAAACCAGAACATAACAGATCCATGATATGTCATAAAACAACTTATCTTCATTAATATCTTCCTTCAATACAACTAGATCCACCCTACGCACTCAGCTGCAGGGGTCCGCGTACACAGCTGTAGACTCTACCAGGCCTCTGCACACACAGCTGTAGAGCCTCTACCTATCTACCACTACCCTTGACTCGGACTTATAGATGTAGAGAATATCGCCTTCAAAAACCCATAATCATTAAGATCCAAATAGAACTTTACTAAAAACTGCCTTCTACCCTTAGAGCGTCGCTCTATTTATACATTCCCATGGTTCACAGACCATGGGTAGGTCGACTCACTTCCTATTATTTTACATTATTCTCAGGCAGACAACTCTTTGACTTGACTCATTACAATTTGCTCTCCGCACACTTCACAGAGTCTTTACCATACTTTCACCCAAAATTGTGGGCTTTGAGCCCCAGAACCATTATGCGGGCCCTCCGCTACCCAACAGGCAACAACAAAATCAATGTGACTCGTCTTGATTCACTCGAATGGTCTAGCAATCTTCGCGTAGAGAACATTCAACAAATTCTGTGCTTCGCTTACGCTCACAACAAAATATTCCCCCACCTTCTTTATCCATTCTACGTAAGCCACTGATGCATCATTATCAAACTTCGTTACTTAGCTGGGTTCTGATGCTTCTTGCATGTGTGCTAACTTTCCCCCGATGTTGGTGGAGACCACGAAGGCTTCATCAAGCCAAGGCTAGGTGCGTTCTTTAAGTACTGCCTCCTTCTCCTGAGCGGCGTCAACTTGTGCCTTGAGATCCTAGGCCTCCCTCATTTTGGCTAGTTGTTGTGTGATGGCGACTGTTTCCACAGTCCCCTAGAATTTGTCATACACTTGCTGTAACTCGCATTCTTCGGCTTCTACCTACTATAGCATTGGGTCGTCCTAAGGTTTGTGACCATAAGGAGGGTCTGATCCAACAATCCTGAGTGATCTCGGACCTCGCACTTTATGACTTCCAATCCTTCATGAATTTCGCTGCGGCACTATTCGCGAACTTCTGGGGGTGTGGGTGGTTGCGCCTATAGCCGTAGCTTTGCAATCTACAAATTTAATGCCCACTGAACTTTCACAGCCTCCTCCCAGGTCGTATAGAATCCTACCACCATGTGATGAATCTTATCAGTTATTGGAAGTTCTGTTGGGACAACCAACTCCATTACCTTGCTGCAAGCCTCCACCATAGCCTCTTCCACTTCTTGATTAAGGAGAACCAAGTCATCTCTCTGTGAGTTTACCTGCTCTAGATTTGCCTTATGCTCCATTAAGATTTGGAGGGCGCGGCCTTCCCTAGCTTGTAGCTCGGTGGTTACAACATCCTACAGTTGGTAGAGGGATTCTTGAGATAGAGCAGTCAAATTCAACTCCCAAATTTGCATGTCCCCCTCGGCTTCGGTTAGGACAGCACCTGTTGGAAACAATAAAGTGTTCATTGTGTGACTATACATTATCTGTTGGGCTGCGGTTATATCATCTGTGAGGCTTTGGTAACATCCCTTCCGAGGGTCGCACCTGTAATGCCTGCAGCTGTGCTCTGAGCTCCCCCAACACAGTTGTCTACCCCGTCATCAGCTTCTCTAATGCGCCAACAATGACATTACATGATGGTTCATTGTTGTCATGAAATTCTTTCTCCAAGGTCTTTGTTGTTTTTGACTTCTTGCGTGCGTGTGGAAATTCCTTACTGCGTGGCCTTTTGCCTTGGGGTGAGTTTGGGGTAAAGTCTGTGCATTCCTGTGTCTCTAATTCCTTCTGCATGTCTTGTTCCGAGGAAATTCCCTGATCCTCCATTATTTCGTTGACAAGTACTTCTTGGGTCGCCTCCTACAACAAATCATCCTTTTATCCCTGACGTATCCTTTCCACCAATTTAATGAGTCGCAGGTGGATTTCCTTCTTTCGCTGTTGTACTATCATCCTTTCTAATGAGGCCATGTCTGGGGTGCACCGAACCATTCAGGAGGCCGTGTTGCCAATACCTTGTAAATTGCATCGTCTATTGCAATGAAAGGGAGCTTGCCCATGTTCGATTTGGATCCTTCCGCACCTGGATATATAGGTAGTGCATTTTTTCTTTAAACTCATCCATGCTCAGCAACCTATTATAGACTATTGGGGACATCCGCAGTCTATGAGTAATCCATGTCCGGATACTCACTTCCAGGAATATCCAAAATACCTTGATCTCTTGGACACTTGTGGCATCCTTCATAGCCCAGAGTGAAGTAAACCGCACTGCTTCAGGTAGGGTGTGCTCAATGCTCGAAAATTGGCTACCCTGTGACAGTTCACCTGCAACTAGAAGGATTGATAGCAACAACCATGCATAATGGAAAGTCTTACCTTTTTCTTGGGCTTCCTTACAATTTTTCATAAATTTGTCGAATAAGAACTGCACCTAGTTGAACTGAACTCCTTCTGCACGCTGCTCCGCAACCACAATGACAGGGGTTGGCACCTCATCTACATGACATTTCCTCATGAGTTTGGTGGCTAGTAGTTGGGTGGAAACTCACACCCCTCAATCTTTGATGCTTGCTATTATATATCCTCGCTTCTGTTTTTCCAACTTATATTTAGCCTCCATTGTTTCTGCAAGACCCACATCGCTACTTGTTTCGGCTATGTCCATGCGGTCATTCCCTTTAATAGGTAGGTGAGTAATCTGGTGTACTAAATTGAATGTGATAGGAATCGGCTCTTCCAACCAGAGATACCCATCATGTACCAAATAGTGTAACTGTCATATAACAAAAATGGTGATGGCCACGTGGTGATAATGGGGTATCCATCTCAGATTAAGTAAGCCCACCTTTTCCACACCCAGTAGCCATTTCCATGGTAGTAATTTGTCTACTGCCAACTAGGGGAACTTATCACCATTTGACAGATCCCAATCTTCAAACTTGATATCGGTACTCGACCCAATGGCAAACCATCAAACCTTATATCATCTAAAAGAAGCGGGGTCTGGAGCGTACTCTTTGCAGTGTCTAGGTCCTTCGATATCTTCACCGTCCCATTCCAAGGAGATACATATGGGGGTAGTAATGGTATTTGGAATGCATCCTCTTCTTCCTCATCCTGTGCTTCAAACTGAGCGATCAGGGCCTACAAATCTTCTTCATCCTCATCGGGTTCGATGGTGATTTCTTTGCCCTTTTTATCTATTGACAATTTACTGAATCTCAATGATACCATGACTGGCCCCATCATCTGCTTGCCTTTTTGGGGTCGTGGTGTGCGGGGGGACTGTGGAACCTTGGGGGCAGCAACTGCTTCTACTGTGTCCTTTTGGGCCAGATGCAATTCCTTCGTGAACCTTGCTCGTGTCCTACCCATGGGACTCATGGGAGGCCTGTTTTTCTATACCAACTCAAATCTCAAATTTCTCAATGTTGTGCAAGGGTTTTTAGATGAACGCATATATTTGATTGGAACCCTTCCCTACTATTTCAATTTATTCATATCTTCTGAGTGGAAGATCTTCCTGTATCTAGCTTGGATTTCCTGTCTTAATGACCCGCCACACTCTCCTCTCTGCCCTAACCTGAACCTCTTGTCAAGAATAGCGATGTCAACGGTCACCTCCCAGCCTTTCCACGTAGTAGTGCAGCACTTTTGGTGTGACGTTGAACTTGCGGATTGACTGGCCCTGCATGGAACCTTCTTTCCACGCAGGCCTCTTGTAGACTTATTTATAGTCCCACGCCTCCTTTGAGTTGCTTGGGGCCTTGAGACTCTGTGCTCCACAGCTAGTCAGGTGGTCACACACCAGGTGTGAGATTTCCCTGTCCTTACTAGCCTAGGGTGCAACACCTTTTGCATTCCTTCATTTCCATTATCCCATCTGGCACTACTGTAGATGGTACACTTCTTCAGTGGTGTGGTTGCAACCATGGTAGTATGGTTGTTGCTCGTTCTAGTGCCAAGCTAGACCCAACTAGGCCTGGTTACCTCATTTACAGATTCGTGCTACCCACTTGTGCAATGCTAGCTTTTATTTTATGGATATCTTCCTCCAACCTCGTGCTCTTCCTCCTCAGTCATGCCTGTTCTTCCTCAATTTCACGAGGCTTGCTAGTGCCGTGCTGAATATCTTCCTGCAAACTGCCAAATTTCTTTGGCTAGGACTTTGTGAACTACGGGTTTTGTGGCCTGAGGAGTTACTTCTACTGCCTTCATTCCTCTCAATTTTCTATTGAGTTTAGAGGCACATTGAATCCTTTGTATCCGCAGATTCTTAGTGGGTGGTCTTATCAGACGGACACTGGTCCTGCTCCCCCCAGTTTTTCTACTGGCTTTGTCACGATCAGCTAGTACGATACCTTGTTGTGGCATCTTCAGATTCTTGATTCTTAGCCGGTTCAGTGCATGCACCCTATACACCTATATTATATGCCGCCAGCGAATGCTCCCCCTGCTTTGTCCTTCAATGCGTACGTGCACCTACCTTCTACATCTGCACCACGTTCTCTCATTCTGTTGGTGTGTCCTCCACCCTTGTGCAGGTTATTTGCCTAGTGGTCCTAGATGCGCACCTGGCTGCTTCTGCTCCAGAATTGTTGTTTCCCAGCAATCTACCAGTTCCTTCATGTGCGTTGTGTCTATTGGTAAGTCCCTTCCTTCTATTGTTACACGGCGTAATGATCTCACCATCATATTACAATTTTGCGTTGCGACCTCATGTAATAAGTTCTGCCATTGCTCGACCTCTTCGTTGGAGTCCGATGTGTAAGAACTATCACGTTCCCATGAGATTCTCCCCTCCACTGTCGGGTTCACCTGATCCCGATCTTGTGTTGTGATCTGGTAGATGCAGTCCAATTCATCTTCACTGTCCTCATCGTGCACTAGCTCATTGTAGCGTGCCCTTTCAGCTGGATCTAGCGGGACCACTACGCGGAGAGACTTTTTCTCAAATATCATTTTTCGTCTTTTCAGGTTGATGTCCCCATTCATATCCGTGGCCAAGTCTATTCGTAATAATGTGGGGTAAGCATTACTATCATGCACAACTTCTATTACCTCAAAACCGATCTGTGTGCTTGCACCTTAGATGTGCACTATGACTCCTTGCAGTCTCCCCATAGGTAGGAACTTTTGTTGGTTCACTTGTAATTAGATAGGAGACCATTGTAGTGCAGTCCTACCCATGCGCTCCCATGTCTACTTAGGTAGGACATTCGCATCGAACCCCAAATCCAGAATGACCTGATCCATCTCATAGTCCCCAATCTGAGCAGTCAACCACATTTCCCGCTCAATGCACAAAGCATGCTTACCCAGTTTCCGGACCATGCGCGGTTCGTTCGAACCTGCGCACCTAGTTATCAAATCTTACAATCCATTCATTGATTTAGTGTATCGTAATAGCTTCATGCATGTAGCATGGAAGTATCCATTTCTAGCTTAGGTTGATCCTTGCTACCTGAAGTAGAAGCCTCTGCAAAGCTCTTCTTAGCTTCCATAAATGTTTCTTTCATATGTTCCAAATCAAATTTAGGTTACTTCATAGGGGCCTTGCAAACCCATGCATCCTCCTCAGGTTGTTTCCCCTTATCTTCTCCTATAGTTGCACCACTTCTAAGCATCATGTTCATATTAGGATCCTCCTCGCATGGTTCCACCTTCATTATCTGGATGTTTTGAGTGGGAGTAGCCTGAAGCACACCCTTTTCCCGCATTTGTGAAATCAATGTGGGGTAATCTACTACTTCTTTATCGAATTGGTAACAGTATGGGCACAATGTTCTAGTCGTGTTCGTGCAATCCTATGCATAGTGCCCAGGTCCACCACAATTGTAGCATATTAATTTCCCCCACCCTCATCCAGGTCCCATTCCTCCTCATCCCCCTCTACATCCCTGGAATCTGCCCTGCACTATTGCTGCAGCTAGATCCTAACCTCGCACCTCAGTTTGCATCTTATAAGCGGGTGTCCAATCCATCAGCAACTCATAACTTCGGCAATTGCATCCATCATGGCCCATTGATCTACAAAAATTGCAAAATAGCTGCTGAGGGGGTTGTATAAGTTTTGGAAATAGGTGACAATTTCCCATGGAGTGCTTTCCCCACACTTGGCAGATCGCGCACTAGAGTGTAGCTGCCGTACTTGGCCCTACTTGTGCCTTTGGTCACAGTGGCATTGGTCCCCCTCCTGCCAGGTAGTTTGCGAATATCGGACAATGATCCTTATCATGGCCCCGACCTTTACATTTTATGCACCAACCTTTACATTTTATGCACCATACCTCTGCACGTGCCTCTAACCGGGGTGCCTTATCTTGCTTCAAACTTTGCATTTCTAAGCGTAGGTTTTGTAGTTGTGCATGGATTTGCTAAAATCCAAACCTTGGATCCTATATCGGAGTTTCATGTAACCTTATTGCTATCTCTAATGCTTCAGCTTGGGTTGAGATCTTTTGCTTTGATAGCATCGTCCTCAGGTGTGGTGTCAAAGATGCCACAAACCATGTGCAGTGTTGTGCATCTATCAGTATCATGTTAGCCTCGCGGATTGTATTCTTCAATCTCTGATCTAGATCCCATGGGGTTTCACCAAGTATCATCACGATTTCCTTGAACCCGATGATCGACTATGTTTTTTATTTAGGTTGGCTGAATTCTTTGTTCAATGCATCCTGGATTACCGCTATTGCCACATTCGGGTGATCGCTCGAGTACTTTATATACCACGTCAATGCACAGTCGTATAGCGCTCTAAAAAGAGAAGAATTTTTGATGTTCTCATCTGTTATGCCTTGGGCTTCCCATACAACCTTTACCACAAACCAGAATTGATTTGGTTCATCATTTCCTACGCCTCTATGTACTGGCAACTTGATCGCACCTATCATCCCGACCCTTGGTGGTGGTGGCGGTGGGGTAGGTGAAGATGGGTTTGTTGCAGGTTCAGTAGGTGGTGGCATGGATGGTGGTGATATCAGTGGAATGATTTGAGTTATCAGTCAGTCTACGCTTCTCGGAGAGAACCCTGCGAGCTCCTCCTTTCTTTCTTACGAAAGTGAAATCAGAGGGCTATTTTCTAATCCTTCGATCCTGTGATAGCCTTTACCACTCCTCGTTACCCTAGACATCAATGGATGCACATAACCCATTTTTCACATAATAGCATTTTAATCCAAGTATTCAATGATTTGATGTACTTACCCTGTGGTCCTTGGAGCAATCACCTTTCTACTTCGATGTAACTCACAGTTGTGTTTATCACGAATTCAGTGATAAACCTTCCTATTATCCGATGCAATCGACGATCTACTGCCTGTGTGATTTTATCTTCAGACGCCTTTAGCCTGCGAAACATCTCAGGAGTCTACAATATTGGTTCATTAAGTTTGCATCTTCTCATGCTGTCAGCGAGCCTCGCAATCCACTCGTACAGCTCTGTCGAGAAAGATGTAAAGAAGATCTCCTGGATTTCTGTGTATATGTAGCAATCTAGCCACCTTTCGTTAGAGATTCATAGATTTTTGTTTTCCTGTAGCATGAACTAGTGAAGCTTTTGATCCAACCAGTCTTCAAGCTCTTTGTGTGTAGGTTTCCAACATTTCGACACCAGACATCCCTTAGGCAAATCCCAGTCCCAGCAACGAATCCATTTGTTCGCTTATTGGGCCCTGACCCAGGTTCGGAAGAGTTATTAGCCAAACAAATCCCGCAGCTACTGGCCCTTTCGGCAATAGCCCACATAGCATAGACTGAGGTCTCACATGAGGTAGCAGGCGAGGGTGCTGGGACCAGGTTTTCACACACTTGGGATGTCTTCATGTGGTTTGGAGGGATCGCAAACCGTTATGTGGCCTCACGCCACTCCTTACTACTATCGAACTTCCGCGTAGATCCGTGTAGGTGTACTTTCTTATTAAGGCAATTATTACAGATCTAATCTTCTGGTTACAATATTTAAGTAAACATTTAACCATAAAACCCAGTGCACGTGGTCGTAATTCCTTAAAGATGTAAATTCATATAATAGATGCATAAACCAAAACATAATAGATCCGCGATATGTCAGAAAACAACTTATCTTTATTAATATCTTCCATTAATACAACTAGATCCGCCCTGTGCACTCAGTTGTAGGGGTCAGCGCACACAACTGTGGACTCTACCAGGCCTCTATGCACACAGCTGCAGAGCCTCTATCTATCTACCACCACCCTTGATTCGAACTTACAGACGCAGAGAATATTGCCTTCACAAACCCATAATCATCAAGATCTAAACAAAACATTGCTAAAAATTGCCTTCTGCCCTTAGAGCCTCGCTCTATTTATACATTCCCATGGTTCATAGACCATGTTCAGGCCAACTCACTTCCTATTATTTTACATTATTCTCGGGCAGACAACCCTTTGACTTGACTCGTTACAATTCGTGCTCCACACACTTCATGGAGTCTTTACCATACTTTCACCCAAAATGTGTGCTTTGAGCCCAAAAACCATTATGTGGGTCCTCCACTACCCGACAAGAATCATCCATCTAAAACAACAGAAATAGAAAAAAAAAAACCATAGCAAGAGCCACATTCAAGAAAATTTGGAAGCCTGGGAGCCTAATCGGCTTCTTTAGCTCGCAGCCACTCTGATCTCTGCGGTCGCAAAACAAAAGAAATGGAATTAATATCACATGCAGTAGAACCAGCGAAAGTCACTGACATGTTAGTAAACAACCATCACGGGTTCGATGATTGAAAACTATGCACTCGTGCTTCATATTTTCTAGGTTGGGTGTACCTATGATAGGAACAAATACTCACATCAGTAATGTGCTGAAAAGGAAACTAGTTAGTGACTAAATCATATCAACACTGTATAAAAAATTAAACCATCGATATAAGGGTTAGCTGTGAAATCATGCAAACTAAGCTCTGCTCCGCAATCCTGCATGGAAAGAAAACGTGAAAATAGTTAGTATGGCATAATAAGGGCATTTATATAGAAAAATAATGAAAAACCTAGAAGAATAGGTTCGCACTGCCGAGGCAAGGACTCACAGAAGTGTTGAGAAGTGTTCTTTCTAGATGGTGGTGGGATGTCAAGAAGTCAGTGTATTGCTCTGTAAAAGAAAAAAAAAGAAAACTAAAAAACGTTAGTCAAAAACAGAGGAAACCTATACAAACAAAAAAAATATACAGAGAAGATAGTAGTAGTGAGATTCAAAGTATTACCTACATCACTTGGGTAGCTATCCACAAAGCTATCGTGTGAAGACCTTTACCTATCTTTCCTAGGGTAGTTGTCCACCGAGCCATTGCAGGGCAAACCTTCTCCATGTTAATTCCGAGGCTAGATGAAGGAGGTGTAGGTGTTCATTCTTTGATTAGAGAAGGATATCTTCATAGCAGTAGGAAAAGGAAAACCCTCCCTTCCACTTCGGTTCTATGGGCAGAAGAGGAAATGTCAAATTCAATGGGAAATGTTAGGTAAATAGGGTAGCATTGGTGAGGCTGTCATGATCCGTAGATCGACCATAAAAAATATGGAGCAGTGAAACCCTCATCAATCCATGCAAGGGTTGAAATGTGTGTCAAGGGACGGATGGAAATCGTACCCTCTTGCTACAACAAAGGAAAGTAATGAGTAGCATGGTGATCACATGGGTATAGCAGGATCCGTAGATATGAGTTAGATTCACGTAACTGTTGCACACCAAGGAAAAATGCCAAGTGTATCTAGCATTACATCAAGGAAATTAATGTAAGGTGGTAGCATAAAGTAGCAACCATCAAGCATGGATTTGAATGCTCATTATTGAATTGGCAACATTAATGTGTTCAAATATCATATCTAAAGGGAGTACACCTCATTAAATTAAATAGGTAACCTCGAGAGTGGGGACTTAGGATTAGAAATTAAAATAAAGCAGTTACAAAGTATATGTGTATGACTTGAATACCTCCTTAATCTAGGATCAATTAACATGCGAATATGATCCCCTCTTGAACATTATGCTAGGTACTATGGATATACATTATTGTTATAATTATCATCATACCATAGACTTGTACATGTGGTAAAGAGACATTAGTATATAAAAAAAACAAATCATTATGCGAATTGGGTTTGTTCCAAATGGTATTGGAGCATGGTTGTACTTTGAGCCTATATAGGGGCATCTATGTAAATAAACTGTGAAGAAGATAATCCTTGTTATTCATGTGTATTTTAAACTTACTATGCTAAATTTGTTTTTAAACCAAATCTAAATGGTGGTGTAGGTGAGGAGATCTCAAATTGAACCGTTATGGAAGGATCTCTACCACCAATTACTGGAAATGAGGGATTGTATGTAGATTTGGGGGAAGTCAGTAGTGTTGCTTCCATAAGCTCTCGACTCGTAGAAATGGTAAGAACACTGCAATCAGAGTTAGCTTAACTTCGTGGAAGTAACGAAAATTTGTTGAAAGCAAGTGAAGATTAGGAGAAGCTAATTCAAGAATGGATAGAAAAGTCTAATCATAAAAGTGTAAATCAAGAAGGTACAGGGAAGGTAGGATTTGATAAGTTGGGAAGCGGGGAAGGTACTGATCCTGAATCATTAAGGGAATATAAGAAATGAAGGAAGGCTGAGTTACAAGGAGAATTTGGAAAGATCAAACCACCAGTGTTTGATGGTGAGAAACAGGAGGATGCAGAGGAATGCTTGTTGAATATGACAAAGTGTTTTTAAGTATATGAATATGAAAGCAACTTGAAGGTGTGATTGGAAATTTACCAATTACAGGGTAAAGCCACAATGTGGTGGGAGGAATGTAAGAGCATCCAATTGCTGGAAGAAAAAAAAGTAGTTAGGGAAGAATTTTAGTAGCAAATCAAGGCCAGATTCCTAAGTGAGAGGCATTATGATGACAAGGCTAAGGAATTTCATGAGCTGAAATTTGGGAAACTAAATATGGATTAATTTCTAAATAAATTCACCAATTTGTTGCATTATGTGCCTTATTTGAAGGAATATAAAGTTAAAATTCAGTGTTTCCTGAATTGTTTTCTGATCTCTTACAAGGAGATAATTGAGTTTGATAACCTAAAGACCATGGAGGAAGTAATCGTAAAAGCGAGGCTGTGTCATCAACAATTGAAGATTAAAAGAGAAGGTGGCAAACTATGGAAGATCAAGGATGGTGGAAGAACTAGTCGGGGGATGCAGAAGAAAAAGCCACTTTATTTGAGGACTTTGGTAGGGATCATCCAAAGAAGAAAGGGATTAGAGAAAAGACACCCTTTCCAGCTCAGTATCACATAGGTTCAAGAATAACTGAATAGAATAACGAAAAGTATGACATCACCAAGGAATCACTAAGGTGTTGGGGATGTGGGGAACCTCATATGATGAGAGATTGTCCACATAACTTGCAGTCGACGCACAACATACAAATAGTTTGGAAGGCCACTACAATAAATGATATTGCAAGGAGCATGACGAGGATCAACGCCACCATAGAAAATCGGCAAGTTGAACATCAAGATACTATGCTGGAAATAGAAGGTAAAATCTCAAACCAAATTGTGTCTATTTTAATAGATCCGAGAGCTACCTTAAGCTATATTGTGCCCCACACTGTAGAAAGATGCAATCTGAAAACATTAAAATTTAGAAATGCATGGCTAGTATAGCTAGCCACGGTCACTAAAAGAAAAATAACTAAGTATGTGAAATAATTCCTTGTTGATTTTAATGGTTATTTCTCGATAGTGGAATTGAGTCTTCTTCCACTTGGATCATATGACATATTAGTAGGAATGGACTGGTTAGAAACAACAACCTGTTATTATAAATTGTCAAGAGAAAATAGTGACATGTGTAGGAACTGATGTGGTCCTCATGGTCATTAAGGGAAAACCGAAACCGGTAACGATTCAACAAATTTTTGCCTTACAATGGAAGAAAAGCTCCAAGAAAGGCTGTCAACTGTATTTGGTATAGGTGGAGGACAACCCTCAACTGTTTGAACAAGAAAAATTGGAAACGATTCTAGTCATCAAGGAATTCCTAGAAGTTTTCCCGGAAAAAATTCCAGGATTGCCCCCATCCAGGGATATAGATTTCATAATAAATCTAGTACCTGGGGTTGTTCTAGTGTCTAGGACTCCATATCACATGAGCACTCGAAAATTATTAGAGTTAAGATTGCAATTACAAGATTTATTGTAGAAGGGATATATTAGACCTAGTGTTTCCCCTTGGGGGGCACCGATTCTTTTTGTGAAAAAGAAAGACTGTACATACAAAATGTGTATAGACTACCGATAGTTGAACAAATTAATAGTAAAAAACAGATACCCACTACCAAGAATAGATGATCTATTTGATCAACTCATAGGGGCCTCATTTTCAAGGATTGACCTTAGAATGAGGTATCATCAATTGCAAATTAAAGAGGAAGATATACAAAAAGTGACTTTTAGAACACGCTATGGACACTATGAGTTTGTGGTGTTACCCTTTGGTCTCACCAACACTCCTGCGACATTCATGTGTCTTATGAACAACGTGTTGCACCGATCTCTAGATCACTTTGTGTTGGTTTTTATAGATGGCATCTTTGTATACTCCAAGAATGAGGAGGGTCATCAAGAACAATTAAGGATGGTACTACAAACCTTAAGGGAAAATAAATTGTAAGCAAAAGGCAGCAAGTGCGAATTTTTCCAAACTAGGATACAATACTTGGGACATGTCATATCTAAAGAAGGATTAGCAGTGGACCTCGAGAAGATTACAACCATTTTGGAATGTCCAGTACCAAGGGATATGTCTGCAATTCATTCTTTTATAGGGATTGCAGGATATTGTTGCATATTTATGAAGAACTTTTCCAGATTGGCATACCCTATCACCTCATTACGTAAAAAGGGAACGAAGTTTGAATGGACTGAAAAGTGCCAAGAAAGTTTCAATAAACATTAAAAAATGATGATCATGACTCCTGTATTACGGATAGCAGATCCAGAGCAGGAATGTGTAGTATGCACAAATGCGTGCCTTGAGGGATTAGGAGGGGTGTTGCTACAAAACAATGTTGTGATAGCCTATCAATCTTGAAAATTGAAAAAACATGAGCATAATTACGATGTGTATGATTTGGAGTTTGTTGTAGTAATTCATGTGTTAAAAATGTGGAGACATTATTTTTTGTGTAAAAAGTTTGTTTTAATGACCGACCACATCAACCTTAAATATTTTTTTAGTCAATCTGACTTGAATGCGAGACAAGAAAGATGGCTAGCCTTCCTCAGTGAATTTAAATTTGAAATCAAACATATTAAATTAAAGGAGAATAATATTGCTGATGCAATAAGTCGGCATGCCCATGCTACAATTACACACATGGGAGTAAGTGTAAAAAGTGATTTTGAGCTATAGGTGTGATTAGCAGGACAACATGACCCCCAATAACAAGAATTGTATAATTAGATACAACAAGGTAACACAAAAAGATATGTGATCAATTCTAAAGTATTATCACCTATCAATGTAGATGGGTTATTCCAAATAACACCCTCTCAAAAAATTAATATTTGATGAACAACATAAAGAGCCATATGTAGGCCACCCAAGATATCAAAAAATGATAACTGCGTTAAGGAAACAATATTTCTGGGTTGGAATGAAAAAGGAGGTAGTTGATTATTTGGCAAAGTACCTACAGTATCAACAAGTAAAAATAGAACATCAACATCTGATAGGTCTGCTGAATCCACTACCTCTTCCAGAAGGGAAGTGGGAAATCATTTCCATGGATTTCATAACTAGATCACCGAAAACTCGGTATCAAAATGATTCCATTATGGTGGTAGTAGACATACTGACAAAATCAACCCACTTCATTCATGTACAATCCACCTTTCGAACAACACAAATAGCAAATATCTTCATGAAAGATATTTTCAGATTACATGGTATACCAAAAATGATCATATTAGATCGAGCTGCCAAGTTTACTTCAAAGTTCTGGAAGTCATTGTTTGGGAATTTTGGTACAAAATTGAACTTTAGTATAGCATACCACCCACATGTGGATGGGCAAACTAAAAGAACAAATCAGGTCTTGGAGGACCTTCTTCGAATGTATGTGATGGATAGACCCACAAAATGGGAAAACTGTCTACATTTGGCCGAGTTTGCCTATAAAAACAGTTAATAGGCTTCTATTAAGATGAGCCCCTTTGAGGCTCTTTATGGAAGAAAATGTCATACCCCTCCTAATTTGAGTCAGCCAGAGGATTGGTTGATCCTTGGGCCTGAATGCTTGGGTGAAATGGAAGAGATAGTGAGAAGAATTCAAAAAAATATTAGGACTTCTTAAGACAGACAAAAAAATTATGGAGATAAAAAAATAGCTTTTAAGGAATTTCAAATTGGGGAACATGTCTACTTGAGGAGCAGACCTTGCAAGAGTACCTTGAGTACTAGCAACTATGCTAAGTTAGAACCATGGTACTATCGACCATTCGAAGTGTTGCATCGAATAGGTCCACTACCATATCAATTAGCCCTACCTGCTCATATTAAAGTACATAATGTATTTCATATGTCACTATTAAAAAAAATATATGCATGATACCTCTCACATAATTGATTGACATCTTCTACAAGTGGAACTCAAAGGAGATTCCTTGTTTGAACCACTCCATGTTCTGGAATGGAGGGAAGCCATACTGTGGAATCGATTCATTTCTTAGTTTAAAGTGTAGTGGCAACACTTTACTCCTGAGGAGGCGACTTGGGAAAAAGAAAAGGTCATATGGGTTGCTTACCCTGAGTTATTTTCTGCTGAATAATAACACCATGGATGGTGTTAAGTTTAAGGGGGGGATGATGTAACACCTCCCATTTTCAAGAACTTGAATTGTTATGTAATAGCTGCAAAGACATATGCTAGTAGGTGATAAACACAATTATGTGAATGCTTATATTTTATTAATAAAGTTATTAATGTTGTGAGCTTGAATTTGGAAAATTCATGGACTGGCCTCAGAAAAGAGGATGAAACTTGCTAGAATCTGAGAGGGATGAAATTCGTCATGAATTTTCCTAAAAAGATATATATATATATATATATAGGAAAATTCATGACTAATTTCATCCCTCTCAGATTCTGGCAAGTTTCATCCTCTTTTCTGAGGCCAGTCCATGAATTTTCCAAATTCAAGCTCACAACATTAATAACTTTATTAATAAAATATAAGCATTCACATAATTGTGTTTATCACCTACTAGCATATGCCTTTGCAGCTATTACATAACAATTCAAGTTCTTGAAAATGGGAGGTGTTACATCATCCCCCCCTTAAACTTAACACCATCCACGGTGTTATTATTCAACAGAAAATAACTCAGGGTAAGCAACCCTTATGACCTTTTCTTTTTCCCAAGTCGCCTCCTCAGGAGTAAAGTGTTGCCACTACACTTTAAACTAAGAAATGAATCGATTCCACAGTATGGCTTCCCTCCATTCCAGAACATGGAGTGGTTCAAACAAGGAAACTCCTTCGAGTTCCACTTGTAGAAGATGTCAATCAATTACGTGAGAGGTATCATGCATATATTTTTTTTAATAGTGACACATGAAATACATTATGTACTTTAATATGAGCAGGTAGGGCTAATTGATATGCTAGTGGACCTATTCGATGCAACACTTCGAATGGTCCATAGTACCATGGTTCTAACTTAGTATAGTTGCTAGTACTCAAGGTAATCTTGCAAGGTCTGCTCCTCAAGTAGACATGTTCCCCAATTTGAAATTCCTTAAAAACTATTTTTTATCTCCATAATTTTTTTGTCTGTCTTAAGCGGTCCTAATATTGTTTTGAATTCTTCTCACTATCTCTTCCATTTCACCCAAGTGTTTAGGCCCAAGGATCAACCAATCCTTTGGTTGACTCAAATTAGGAGGGGTATGACATTTTCTTCCATAAAGAGCCTCAAAGGGGCTCATCTTAGTAGAAGCCTATTAACTATTTTTATAGGCAAACTCGACCAAATGTAGATAGTTTTCCCATTTTGTGGGTCTATCCATCACATACATTCGAAGAAGGTCCTCCAAGACCTGATTTGTTCTTTTAGTTTGCCCATCCACATGTGGGTGGTATGCTATATTGAAGTTCAATTTTGTACCAAAATTCGCAAACAATGACTTCCAGAACTTTGAAGTAAACTTGGCAGCTTGATCTAATATGATCATTTTTGGTATACCATGTAATTTGAAAATATCTTTCATGAAGATATTTGCTATTTGTGTTGTTCGAAAGGTGGATTGTACATGAATGAAGTGGGTTGATTTTGTCAGTATGTCTACTACCACCATAATGGAATCATGTTGATACCGAGTTTTCGGTAATCTAGTTATGAAATCCATGGAAATGATTTCCCACTTCCCTTCTGGAAGAGGTACTGGATTTAGCAGACCTATCAGATGTTGATGTTCTATTTTAACTAATATGGTCATACATAGGGGTCGGGTAAACTAGGTAAGGAAATTAAAATTGAATAGTATATTTGGGGTATGGGTATACCTGTCATACTTCATATTATAGTTCGTATACTGTGAAGTGAGGAAAGTATTTCATTTTCGAGCTTGTAGCTGCTCCTGACGGAGACCACGACCCTCAGGTGGGGATTTGTATCTAAGAAATGTGGATTAAACATAAGGACTCATCTGTTTCAGGTCCCAGTGAGTAAATAAAGTTAGAACTCCAGTTGATAACTGTTATTAGGAGAATAGAATATTATGTAGAAGCAAGTTAAATTACTCCTACGGAAAGACTACAACAACTGCTATTGTATCACAGGAGTGTCTTAGGGACCTATGGATAACCATTAGTAGACGTAGGTTATGGTAAAATTAGACAACCCAAATAATCGATATATTATAACTATAAAAACCATAGAGAGATATAGTTTATATATCTAATAGAGTTACCTCAAAAACAAATTAGACTAGAAACCAAAACAATGATAGGATGTGGCCTTCCTTGATTTCATATAGTGGCTACATTTACATTTGAATGAAATATTGTACATGCAATTCATAAAAATTCTACATTAAATTGGAAATTTTGAAAGCTACAAACAAACCAATTTAAATATCACAAGCCAAGCGAGAAAAACCCCTTTTTTATGTCCAGTAAGATTATGTACAACATTCAATCGTTTTGAGTGAATTGTAAATTAAAAAAAAAAAAAAAAAGTCAGGGATAGACGAAAAAAAATCTTGATGCCCTTGCCCTTTAGAATTTTTATACATACATCTTAGTCGTAGAATCATCCATCTAGAACAACAGAAACAAAAAATAGACGATAGCGAGAGCCACACTCAAGGAAATCTAGAAGCCTGGGAGCCTAATTAGCTTCTTTAGGTCATAGCCACTTCGATCTCTATGGATTGTAGAATGGAAGCAATGGAATTAATATCACAAGCAACAAAACCCAGTTCCGTGAAAGTCACAAACCTATTCAGTAAATAACCATCACAAGTTAGATGATGAAAAACTAGACACTCGTGCTTTAGATTTTCTGGGTTAGGTGTACCTGTGATAGGAACAAATACTCACATGAGTAATGTACTAAAAGGGAAACTATCAAGCGATTAAATCATATCAACCCTATAAAAAAAAGAAACAATCAGTATAAGGGTTACCATTGAAATCACGCAAACTAAGCTCCACTCCGCAATCTTGCATGGAAAGAAAATGTTAAAATAGTTAGTATGGAAGAATAAAGGTATTTATAGAAAAAAATCATTAAAAACCGAGAATAATAGGTTTTCACTACCTAGGCAAGAACTCACAGAAGTTTTAAGAAGCCCCCTTTTAAATGGAGGCACGATGTCAAGGAAGTCAGTGTACTCCTCTGTCAAAAGAAAGAAAACTAAAAGACTTTAGTTAGAAATAGAGGAAATCTATACAAACAAACAAAAAATATACAGACATGATAGCAGTAGTGAGATTCGAAGTATTACCCACATCGCTTGGGTTGTTGTCCAATTCATTGCGTGCAAACCTTTACCTATCTTGCCTGGGGTAGTTGTCCACCGAGTCGTTGCAGGACAGAACTTCTCCATGTTAATTCCAAGGGTAGATGGAGGAGGTGCATGTGCTAATTCTCTAAATAGAGAAGGATATCTTCACAGTAATAGGAAAAAGAAAACCTTCCCTTCGACTTCGGTTCTATGGGCAGAGGAGGAAATGAAAAAGTCGATGGGAAGGGTTAGGTAAATATGGTAGCATTGGCAAGGCTATCCTGAGCGGTAGATTGACCATAAAGAGTCTGGAGCATCCAAACCCTCATCGATCCACACAAGGGTTGAAATGTGTGTCAATGGATGGATAGACAATGTACCCTCTTGCTATAGCAAAGGAAGTAATGAGTGGCATGGTGATCACATGGGTATAGTGGGATTCATAGATATGGGTTAGATTCACCTAACTGTTGTACAGCGAAGAAAAACGCCAAGTGTCCCTACCATTACATCAAGGAAATTAATGTAAGGTGGTAGCATAAAGTAGTAACCATCAAGCATAGATTTGAATGCTTATTATTGAATTGGCAACATGAATGTGTTCAAATATCATATCTAAAGGGAGCACACCTCATTAAATTAAATAGGTAACCTCGAGAGTGGGGACTTAGGATTAGAAATTAGAATAGTGTGGTTACAAAGTATATGTGTATGACCTGAATACCTCCTTAACCTAGGATCAATTAACATGTGAATATGATCCCCTCCTGAGAATTATTGTAGTTACTATGGACATACATTATTGTTATAATTATCATCATACCATAGACTTGTACATGTGGTAAAGAGACATTAGTATAAAAAAAATCATCGTGCAAATTGGGTTCGTTACATAGCTATTGTCATAAAAAATATACATGACCAACATAGTAACAATAGAAATACCATAAATATACCATCCATAGAATCCACATATAAACTAGTACGTTTACATGAAAAATACCAAGGGAATTAATTTCACATTAATGAATATAAAAACCAACTAGGGATGGGATTGCCACATTCGACCCAACCATAGATTGGATGAGCCAAATATCCCTTCAGCTGATCACCCTCGTGCCATATTCCATGCACGAATATGGGACTCATAGCCAACCGAATAGAACCAAACAAGCATGGATGCTTCTAGAATTCTCTAAGTACACTGAGAGGAATTTGAGTGCCTCCTAGTCTCTCAAGCTTTACTGTAATCATCAGTCTTATCCAAGGATCACTAGACCCTACACCAAGACCTACTCTCTAGGATTTACTGTACATCCTACCCTGGGACTAGTAGGCACAATAAAGGGAAATCCAACTATTTTCTTTACAGTATATCTCGACATTCATTGACAAGGATTCCTAGGCCCATTGAGGCACACAATCCTGGATTTACCAAAACCCATAGTTTGGCTTAGGGGTTACTAGGCTAGTGCCTTTATTGTGATCCACAGTCCGATTTAGGGACCACTAGGCCATGTGTTTTTCATTTTGGAGATCCAAACCCACTGAGCTTTGAATCCATCCGACAATCTTGCTCGATTGAATTATGAGAACCCATCTCATCAAGGCTATCAGTAAATGGCAAGGATAGGTTGAGAAAACACTGTTACACCTAGAAAAATCCATGCCATGGCATCCAAAAACAACATCCAACACCATGCCTACAAAATCTAACAAGTAAATTACACATGCAAATCAATACCTATAAAGAATCCTATCATCACTGCTTCATCCTGCTTTCCCTTTCTCTATCTTTGCTTCCTCTTTCCTTCTTTTCCTTTCTTGATCTAGTGGGAAAGTGCTCCAAGGAACTATAAGTGTCCAAGAGTGTGAGAGAGAGAATAATGAGAGAGATCTGAAACTGAGTTGACAAGAAAGGTCAACAACTGATCCTCAAAATCATTTTTATGAATGAGGCCTCTATTTTCTTCATTTTATATTATTTTCTTTCAATTTCCACCTCAAATGCAACATGTGACCATTCACCTCCCTTTTTTCCTAATTTTCGTTATTTTCATAAATAAATGTGCCAAAAATGCCATTTTTTTTCCAAAGCCTTAGTCATCACCTTTTCTAATTTCCTTAGCCATAATAAACAAAATGAACACCCCCTAGGATTTCTTGCCCAACATTCAACTTAGAATAAGTTTCCTATTAACTTTGGTTATTATTTTTAAGTTTTGTTACATGTAATTTTCACCAGGGCTATTACAGTGGTGTTGCATGCCTTGACCAAAGAATGTAGAGATAGGCCTTGATCACACAACATCACCTTTGCTGCTCCCACAATGTTACCATTCTTCCTCTCAGACACCCCATTCTACTGTGGGTTGTGCGGTGCTCACAACCATCACCAAATGCCTTCTTTTTCATCAAAAATTTTAAATTCAATGAACATGTACTCAACTCGAATATCGCTCTTGAGATCCTTCACCTTCTTGCTCGTTTCTTTCTCAACCAGTGCCTTGAATTTTACAAACTTGGATAATGTCTCATCCTTCTTCCCTATGAAGAAGATCCAAAACTTCTATGAGAAGTCATCAATAAAAATGATAAAATATTTGTGCCTGGTAGTGGAGGTTATGAAGAAAGGTCTACAAACATCATAGTGGATCCTCTCAAGGACTACATCTGCTTTGTTGTCCCGATCATGGAATTTGAATTCTTTGTACTTCCCCAAAGTACATCCTTTGCATACATCCTAATGCTCAAGTGCTCCTTTAGGGAGGCCTTTGGTTGTCTATTGCAGGATCTTCGAAGCACCATGATGCAAATGGACAAGTCCACTATGCAAAAGTTCACTGAAATCACGACTCTACACATTCTCCACCTTTATGCTCAATGCAACACAATCCTCCACATATAGCTTGTACAGATTCTTCACATCAACCTCGATTTGTTACACCTGTCCCATGGCTATGTGTCTGAGGAATGAATTTTATTTTTTGAAGATCACATCATCACCACGTTCTTCCAAAACTGCAATAGAGAAGAGATTTTTATTTAGGCCCGGAATGAACATTAAATACTTCAACTTAAGGGTGGAGGTCAACTCCATCTTAAATGTGGCTGTACCAATACTAGTCATGCTATACCTTTCATCATCTTCCATCTCGATGTGCATATGCAAATATTTCGATTGTTGTACTTCCCTTGTGTAATGAGGTTAATGTCAAGCTTGAACTACGAAGCCAAATATTCACCTGCTACTCATCTTGAGGTCTTCTTTCTTGCCTTGTTTTGTGGAAGCTTCATGGCATAATGCTCGAATTCATTTAATTTTTGACAAATATTTCTTCTTTCCCTCTTGATTGAATTCTAGTATGTATATGGATTTCTTCCCTTTTCCCTTCTCTACCTTTCCATCCAATGCAATTTTTCTTCATCCTCACCCTTATATGATTTCCCATCTCTGGTATTCTACCTTATTTCCTCTTTTACCAAGTTCAACCATAAGCGCTCCCAGCTTGGTAGTTTCTCCCTCCCATTCACTGAATCTTGATAGTTATGCCATCTCTTGGGAAGGCCCATAAGGGTTAAGGTTACCAAGTTGTATTCAGGGAAATTAACACCAATCGTGCTAAGTTCATCATGACATCAGGTAAACATTTCTTAGCAGCTATGAAATTTTTTCATTCTTCTCCATCTTGATACTTCAAAGTTTATCCTTGAGCTCCAACTTCCTGTGGTCACTACTATTCTCAAACAATTCTATTAGCTCTTTCCACAACATGAAAATATTTTATTTTCCATGGAAATTCGATACATTATGATATTGTACTCCCTCCAAGACGATTCTCCTCGCCTTGGCTACATATTTCTTCCACCGAGCAAGGTTTTAGGCATTAGATGCTTGAGGTTTTGCAACATTTGTCTTGATTTATTCTAGAAATCTATTACCATCCAATACTGCCTCCATGTGGTCCTTCCATGCAACATGAGGTTCCTTCCAATGCATACTCTGGCCTTAGTCTATTGAGGGTCATCTTCTCAACTCTGAAGAAATCCTATTACATTGATCTTCAAATTTTAACCTCTAAGAAACTAATTTGATTTTCCTTCTCTAATGTGAATCCATATCTAATACCATGTAGAAATTAGGTTGTATATTTGCAAGTGGTCATGAGGTTTTAATCAAAGTCACAAAACACAAACCTACAATACTGCTTTCAAACATTAATTCACCATTTAGAACAAAAATCTAAGACTTGCAAGAGGGAATAACAGACATGAAATGAGTATTCTAATCTAGGGAAAAGAATATCCTAAAAACCTTAATGGTGTTCGCATTAATCAAATGAAATAACAATCTATTACAATTGATTTCCTCAACTCACCCTGCAAATGCACAACCTATCTTTATACTCAATGAACGGCTTTGACCGAGACTTGGTCAAAATTTTCCTCTGCTTGAGCTCCTATTTCCTTGCATTGTTTCTTGAGGAATTCACCCATATTATTTAGAAAATTCCCTCAATTGGGTTGTGCAATTCCTTTAGGTTGATCATCTAACTCCATCCAACACCTGTACACTCAAGGCTAGTCTAGAAATGATGTCACACTACCTTGGAATCTCCACCTCAAATGGGTAACTTAAATTATCTACATGCAATAGCTATTTTTGGCTAATTGATCAATTAACTATATGATCACTGAGTTTGACTGAAGTCTCACTTCTTAGCTAACCTTCCACTGGTTCCTCCAAAAGTTGGAACTAGTTTAACTGAAAACAACTTGATATCACTGACCTTGATTGCTACGAATTAGAAATCAAACATGCAAAACTAAACTCTAACTCCTCTAACTTGAATTTACTGAGTAAACTAGATAAAATGGGTGACAGAAAACATGTCACACAAGTTAACATCATGCAAGTTGTTTGCTGATGTGGAAATTCAAATTTTCTCAATTTAATCAAGAAAAAATCAAATTGAGAATTTCTTGTTGCAATTTTCAACATCTTCGAGATTAGATTTATGTAGATAAATGTGAAGCTTACAAAAGAACTCAATGTATGTATGTACTAACTAATTTGATAATTTGAAGAGTTGCAACCATTTTCCACAAATATTTTGGAGATATCTTGGGGCACAGAAGAATGATCTTAATATCTTGCAGGAGTCATCAGAAGATGTTATTTGACATAGTTTGGTATCTCTCTCTCTAAACTAAATGACGAAGAATATATTCTCTAACCCATTCTTGTGCCATGCCTTCCAACTGTATGTTGGTGATTTGAAGCTTAATGTCCTTTGCCATATTGGGACATGTTTTGAAATAGTTGAAGAGATTAAAGATCTAAGAATCGACAACCTCTCCATTCATTTGCTTGAAAATTGGAGCAATTGAAGGTGTGTATCTAGTTGAATGTGCCCTAGAGGCTATCTCTATTTCTACATATTGATTAGCTCATGGAGGACCATGGCTAATTCCTCGATTAGCGAGACCTCATATCAGTCATCAGATGTGGTTTCTTTATGAGGTGGAATTATTTTCATCCATTTAAATGGATCTAAATGTACATCTTTTTGATGAAATGGATCCAATTCCCTTGAGAGAGGCACATTGGGAAATGTGTTCTATAAGTAAGGGCATGACACTACTGAGCCATAAGCCTATGAAAAAAATTCTTTAAATAGATGATTTCCTCCCATATACTCCTTGATGATGAGCATCATTCTGTTGAAATCAGTAGATTTGATACCAATTGATCTACATTCATATTTGAATAGTAAATCATACATGACACGATGAAATAGTAGAGAAATAAACAACAAGATCTTGAAAAGAATACCACCTTTTTATTAATAAGGGGAGGATGAATTTTATAAGAAAGGGATCTTCATATTAACTTGATTACAAATTGTTTTGCATGGAAAAAACAAAACATTATTGAGATATTTCCTTGCTTTTTTACATTGCCCAACTAGTTTTCATGAGGAAATTCAAATACATATTTTATAACCATCAAATACATTATTACATCTTGCATTTTTTTTTCAAGAAAAAAGTATGACTTTCTTGGTTCACAATTATAGTGCAAGAGAGAATGGTAAATGAAGGAAAATGCCCACATAGATTATGATTCTAAAATAAAAATAGATCTAAAGAAATTAGATCCAAATGTGAGGGGCCTAATTCTAGCAATGATATAAAGTGCTAACGGTAATGTGGATCTACATTATGATGAAATGTATGTATTCTATACAAGGGAATTGTGAGCAAGGAAGAATATGTTATTTCTTATTGTTTAATCTCAATCCCCAAACCAACAAATTGAATTTGATAGAGTAAAAAGAAGTAACTAGAGGAAGTCCATCCATAAGCGCATGTTGTGCAAAAGGTGAAATATTGAAATTTCATGCATCAAGCGGTTTCAATTAAGTAAACAATTACATTACTCTTGACCTTTATCCAACAACACATGTATAATCACACCACATTGTAATGGTCTGCTCTCATACTTTTTTTTTTATATTCCTTGGTTGTTTCGTGAAGGATTTATATTTAAATTTGCTCTCATAACTAGACAAAAAAAATCTATTATTTATATAATATATAGATATATCATTATTATTTTATAAATAATATATTTATACAACAAGGTCGATTTTAAGATATATTTATTATCTTAAGCAATTTAGTTTGTGAGAGAATATCTCAACCACATAAAAATCTTTATCAAAGTTTAATTAACTAACATCCTTATTATACAACAAAACTAATTCAATAAAAACATGTGTAATACACAACATTTTTATTTAGTATGAACTTCTTATGCAAATAATAATATAATTTTTTTGTATATTATATATATATATTAGATATATTATATAATATAGATATATATATATTCATATAATATATATATATATGAAACCTTTATTTCGGATTTTAAAATTTTTATATACGGAATTTATATTAGATTATAAACAAGAAGCTAATCGTTCATACAATAGATTCACAGTAGACACAAGACTAGATATTGTGTATGTATCTGGTTAAGAACTTACTAAATATAAAAATGCTATAAAATAAAATACTTTATAAAACATTTTGATCTTGAAATGACTTATGATTTTTTTATAGTCATGGTAGTGGCTCATAGTATTGTAATAAAGCCTATTTACAAATTAACAATATCCATGGTAAAATGGGGTAAATATGCATGTTAAGTCTTGTAAGAAAGCCTATTTACAAATCAACAATATCCATGGTAAAATGGGGTAAATATACATGATTAAGAATTTTGTTGTATATATTAAATTAAAAACAAAAAGCTAATCACTTAGATTGACAATAGACACAAGACTATATATTGTGTATGTATCTGGTTAAGAACTTACTCAATATAAAAATGTCATAAAATAAAATATTTTATATAGCATTTTGATCTTGAAATGACTTGTCATAGTACTGGTTGATAGTATTGTAAGAAAGCCTATTTACAAATTAACAATATCCATGGTAAAATGGGGTAAATATGCATATTAAGTCTTGTAAGAAATCTTATTTACAAATCAACAATATCCATGGTAAAATGGCGTAAATATGCATCTTTAAGAATTTTGTTGTATTGTAAATATTAATTTTTAATTTAAAATCTATTATAAAATTAATTCAAATAAATATTTTATAAAATATTTTGATTTTCAAATAAGTTATGGTTTTTGGGAATGTGGTACTGATAAGCCAACATTGACCCATGATATTGGCAAGAAAGCCTAAATTACTTGCTGAATAGAAAATATTTAAAAAATATTTGATTTTGAAATGATATATTGTTTTTTTTTTTTTTTTTTTTCTGGGCAAAGACTAAACTATTTATATTAAAGAAACTGAAAAAGTATTTACAAGAGGTTTTAACCTCTGAGAGTGAGTGTGCAACTCTCTTTCATAACTGTTCACAAAAAACCTATTCCGCTGAGTGTGAGGAACATGAGACAAATTGCCAGCAACAATAATATACTTCAAAGCAGAGATTAAAGTCATTACAGGCTTTGAATTCTACAAAAGTGCAAAACATATTAAAAAAAACAGAGATTGTATGCTTGCTTGTCGGGAAGTGTCGCCAGCCTCGATATGCTGCGCCGTGGTTGCCCAGTAGATGTAGCCGAACCCGAAGTACCATGTTCAAAACACGCATAGATAGAACAGAACATATAAATAACTCCCAGACCAGGAGCCGAAGTTCTTACCCGCAGAGCGGCGATAATTACTTGAGACTTTTTGAACATTGCTCAGCTTCTTTGTCTGGATCTCGCTCCCAAGTAACCTCCATCCCGTCCGGGATATCTTCAGGTCGTAGGATTCCTGGCAGTAATTTGAGGTACAGGATATTAGCATAGGAGTTGTCAGGTTCCTTGTCCAAGGCCTGCTTCTGGGGTGAAGCCTTCTTGGTGACGTCCATTGCTGGTGGAACCTCAGTGGCTTGCTGAGCAATATTCGTGGGTTCCTTGCCCTTCATACTTCCTATTTCCTTTAGCACCTCTGCCTGCTCATCAGAGTGTGCAAAAGTGTTGTCTTCTTCAAGCCTGCTCTGAGATGAGGGACTATAAGAGTTGTCTTCCATACCCCTCCTCTGCGCTGAGTTGTCTGAGGAAGAAGGCGGCTGTTCCTCGGTTTCCACCTTCCAGCTTCCCTCCTCCTCTTCATCTTCCGAAAAAATAACTGTTACCAGAGCTGTGGCAATGCGTTTGTTGGTCCTGCGCCTGAATTTGAATTTCGCCGACTGCACAGTATTGCTGATGGCATGTCCTGAGTCTTTCGACCCAATTGAAGGGGGTGAAGCACAAGCAAGGGGAGAAATGCGTCGTGGGCTATGACTGCCCCTGCCTCCTGAACTTCCCCTCTGCCCATAGTTGCGTCCGCAACAAGGAGTAGCACGCAGACGAGGAGCCATGGAGTGCACAGAATCCTCTGTCGCCACTTGAATCTGAAACAGAGCCGCGATGACTTCTCTGTCCACCTCTGAATTGAGGATTACGAGCTCGTT
This sequence comes from Pinus taeda, assembly GCA_000404065.3. NCBI lineage: Eukaryota > Viridiplantae > Streptophyta > Pinopsida > Pinales > Pinaceae > Pinus > Pinus taeda. Next base: position 11,779 of record APFE031511828.1, on the reverse strand, counting down.
TGCCAGAGGGGTTCCGCTTCCGCGGTACAGCACCACACCAGACCGAGACCTGAGCTGAATCCTTATCGCAACCTCCCGAGAATGCTGAGAACAGAGGGAAGGCTTGCTGCCACCTATGCCTCCCTCCTCTTTCCTTGGCGGTCCGTCACCTCCTTCCTCCTCAGAGCCCCAATTCCATTCCTGCACACACCAACAAACTGTATCGAATGTTTTTGCTGCCATTCTGTAAATTCCCTCGGAGTTTCCTTGGGACAAAAGCCAAAGTAAATAGCATTGAATTCTATTCATTATCGCCCTGTGAACCACCATTTCAAACTACCTTTGTATCAGCACGTTGTCCTCTACGCGTGGCTAGCACATGGCTGCTTTTATTGCAAGTTGACACCCGCATCCTGGTAAAATGATATATTGTTATTGGTCATGTGGTATTGTTCAACCATGGTACTGGCCCATGGTATTATAATGAAACCACTCCTGGTGAATACTCTTTTTTTGGGATTTTTTATTTTTTAATGTAATTTTTATATTGACAATTAAATTTAAACCACTTCAAAATAATCTTCAACCAATTGCAAAAAAAGAATTTACATTTTAAGAAATTAAAGAAATTTTTTTCAAAATATTCATTTTAATATTTTTTTTTCAAAACTTCAATAAAATTCATAGAATCACCTTAAAAAATTCAAAATTAATTGATAGGTTTTTGACCAAAATAAAAAATAATATGGCATGCAAGTGTTTTTGTTACCACCCATGTGCAAATCATTGTTTTAGATAAATTGGTGGGTAGTAACTACCACACAAACCATGGTATTAGCCCATGGTATTAGAATGAAACACAATTGGTGAATAATTTTTTTGGGGATTTTTTATCTTTTAATATAACTTTTATATTTGACAATTCAATTTAAAACCACATAGAAATAATCATTAACCAATTCGAAAAAATAACTTACATTTTAAGAAATTAAAAAAAAAAGTAAATATTCATTTCAATATTTTTTTTTTCAAAACTTCAATAAAATTCATAGAATCCCCTTAAGAAAAATTCAAAGCTAATTGATAGGTTTTTGAACAAAACAAAAATAATATGAAATACAAGTATTGCAAGTAGCTTAGTCATTACCACCCATGTGCAAATCATTCTTTTAGATAAAGTGTAGATTGATAAATGAAACTGAAAAATTAATTGTCTCCTAAGAGGCGAAGATTTGTATAAATTTTGGTGGGTAGTAACTACCATGCATTGATATATGAAGTTGAAAAATTAATTGACTCCTAGGAAGAAAATAATTGTATAAATTCTGGTGGGTAGTAACTGTTATGACTCCAGGAAGCTCACCTAGGTTGCAACTTGGAGATGCCTGGTAACATATAATCTTCAATATTTTTCTCAGAACTATTGGAATGGATGATGGTTTGGATCAAGTCAGATAACCATTTTAGCTCTATTCTCACTCAAGGCATGCATGAACACTCTCACCAATAAAAGGCTTAAGACCACTAATGCTCAATAATTTATAGATTCAATGGATAGATGGAGAATACTAACTATACCAACAGATTGCATACATAAACACATATGAATGGCTAGCTACAGGAACTAAATGAGACTTGAAAATCTAATTTATCAATGCAGAGATAAGATGACAGTTATCTGGCATTAGACACAACAGAAAACCTGAATAACCTATTCAAGTGCAATCATAGAACAACAAAGAGAATGGAAATTGAACATATAATAGCAAAAGAAGCGTATATTGCTAGCATGAAGATGAGAAGCTTGAAGGAACATAGAAGGAACAATCTTCAGAAGTTGAACCTTTGTTACATATAATTTTTAGCCTTTTATAGGCCTTTTACAATGCTCCTGAGCTCTCAAAGGCTCGGAGCCTTAATCTGTTTGATATGTCTTGTTAACTGATTAATTCCCTGAAGAGGAAAGCATGGTTCAAAGGTTTGTCTTCCTTCTGGCAGAGGAATAACCACCTTCACGTAGTTCGATGCGCTATCAGGGAGCTCTCTTGTGTTGGAAACGCTCCATGATGTTTGTTTTAAGGAGTTGTGTTGTGGCCTTTGATATTTTCCTATGTTGTGCTGTGTTACTCCTCGGCCTCTTTGTCAGTTTGGGGATGAACTACATGTGTTGTAGCCCTTTCAAAGTTTTAAAAATGCATACATTCTATTAAAACAGAATAGTGTTTCCATATTGTGGACTTCTGCCTTAAACAATGATTGTTTCTGTTTTAAACAGAAAACACAACAACACTGAGAAATCCTGCCCCTTTGTGTTCTTTTCGACTTCAAAAGTCCTCAAAAATGGTTTATATCCATCGGTTCCACCTTTGGGTTGATATCCCATCTCCACCGTTGATCTGGGAGTTCTAGATCCAATAGTGGTGATCCATTTTGGGCGCCTCTTTTGTATTGGAGTTAACCGCCTGATGAGGGTGGTTTTGTCTCTCCTCATCCTGGACACGTGGCAACCGCTGTATGGCATCGGGCGGAGTTTCGCCTAAACCACTTATCGCCTTTTGCTCCCCTGAAATCCTACCGGTTTCGTCATATTCTTTGTGTTTCAAAAATGCACCAAAACATTGAAAATCGTTAAAAGTTGGACTTTGGCGGACTTCAAAAATTATATTTTTCACTTATCAGACCCTTTCGGGTCCGAGCTTCATCGCAATCAACGCTACCCTATTTCCCTTTTTATTTCATTATATAATGAAATACATTAAAATGCATTTAAAACAGACTTATTGTGGACCTGAAACTTTACATATTTTGCTTCTGAAACCCATCAAGTCCAGGTCTTATCGCATCACACACATATATGCAAAGGCCTTGGTCCATAGTGATCATCAATGCTATATAGCGATGTGATTTGATCGCAATCACATATCACCTGAGCCAGAGGTCCATGGTTAGCGCTCATAGTAATCCTCCATAACGATTTCCATCACAAGTTCCCTTGGGACCGCGGCAATTTCTGCCGATTGCCTCCCTCCGATCAGATCTAGACTGTTGATCAGCCACATCTGACAGTTGTTGTTCATTCCTCTGCTTAAGCCTGTGATACATGATTTTCATTGTTTTCTTTGGTTTTTTAACTCCCGATAGTGTATTTCTACCCTTCCAAGGGCTCTCCTCTTGCACTGATTTTGACCTTTGGATGATTTTAAGCAAATGCTGAAGATTTCAAGCACATTTTTAGATCCCTTGGGATGTTTTCAAGCAAATTTGGAAACAATATGGATCCAATTTTGGGTCAAATGTCAGCGAGACTAACATTGGCTCCTTCTGGGGATGAAATCCTCCCTGTGAGGTTTCAAGGATCATAGATCAATGCCTTTCCTGTAAAACAAAAATCAAATATTCCTCCTAGTGTTGCATTGGGCATGGAGTCTATTTAGCACGAAACAAAAACTTGAAAACAACATATTTAAAGTACCAAGGCTTAAAAGCCTTAACTGAAATAACGTTTGAAGAACAACCCATTGATTGGGCCATCAAAAACATCTCCTCGTTCCTTTAATGTATCCCTTTTGAGAAAACAGTCACCAAACTGAAAATTGACCCTTTTTACCTTTCTATCAAAGATTTCTTTCTCTTTGTAAGTGTGCATCTCAGTAAAATCATCAAAGACTTGAAAAAGCCTATTGATTTGATCATCTACTTCAAAAAATTTCCAGCATTTGGTATTATCAGGTAGAGATGGTTTATATTTCACCTCATCTCTGTATGCTTTCAGCCTTGGATGTTTTGCTTGGAAGGTTTTGTACACCTGCTGAATGATAAGGTCTGCTTCATACTCTGCTGTGTCATTTGTGACCTAAAAAGTTAATATAAGAGATGAATCAATGTATTCCACTGTGGGGGACACAATGACTTCACCTGTTCCTACAGGTTCCTTAGAGCAAGCCCCATCAAAGAACATGTCCTAAATCTGTGGCCTTCTTCCTCTGTGATCTGGAAAACTAGTTTTTTAAGTTGTGTAGAGGCCAACTGATAAGGCTTGGTAATGCCAAGACTGAGCTTATCCATGATAGCCTTGGGCATTGGATTATGGCTGGCTCCAGTGTCCAGAAGGCAATTATGAAGGATTCTATCATGGATAGTCAAAGAGACATAGAATGATGGGGAGCTGTCTTCACAATTTTCAATCATTGGGCTGAGAATAACAGCTGGTTGTTCATCTTGCAGATTTACATAATCAGTGGAAGCTTGGATGGCATTAGGCTCAGGAGCCTCAAGGATAGTTTTCTTGAAGGACTCACTCTTCACTGGTTCAATCAAAGGCATAGGTATTCTTAGCTTCTGAATTTCTGATTGAAAACTGAAAGAAGAAGGGGACTTGTCAAGGCCTCTTACCTCTATAGCTATATCTTTGAGGATGATAAGATCAATTGTTGGTTGCTTCTCCTTATTAGCTTGTTGTACGTGCGATTAAATTTCTTATTAAAATCAGACAACGACTCAACATTTTCCCTCTTTAAGTTCCCAAAGTCAATGTGGTAGTAGAGGAGATCCTTCTTATCCCCCCAATGCTTTAGAAATGCATCATCTAAAGCCTCAATATCTGTTATAGATCTTAGGGTTAGTTCTCTTCACTATTTCCTAGCCTCTCCATCTAGGCTTTCGACAAAGACTCTCATCCAGACATCATATTCACTAATGTCCAGGTTATCAGCATAGCTATAGAATGAACCAAGATGTTCTTCAGCTGAAATACCTTCAATCCCCATGAACTTAGGCACATACTTCTGATATTCTCTAGTAGGCATGGCATTCAAAGGAGTGGGCAGTATTAGAGGTCCATACTTAGCAACTATGATTCTTTCCATTTTGGTAGGTGCTTGTGGACTTGCCATAACTATGGTGGCTAAAAGAGTACTGGCAGTCTGAATGATAGAGGGCTGAGGAGTGATTGATAAGACTAAAGGAGTATGATGGATAGGAGGTGAGGATTCCTTTGGGCATACAAAAAAACGAAAACCTAAAGAATAAGGAGCTTTATTCATCTTTGAGAGTTTGTCTTCACTACTAGTATTAGATGCTATACTTTCAACATGTATTTGTTTTATTACAGGCCATTCTTGAAGATATATAGGAGATTGTTTAGGTTTACCTGAACTTGATGCTCCTTTCTGCAATACCTTTCTCTCTTTGATGATTTCTTCAGGGCTAGGTACTGTGTTAGCTTGTAGCTTTTGAGGATTTCTCTGAGTATGCCTCACAAACTGAGCCAAAACTATGAAGTGGGGTCGCCAAGAGATTTGGCCTCCGGTAGGGTCGCCAGCTAGATGATTACAACCAAAAAATTGCCCAGACTTTGTCTATCATCAAAGCTGGACCTATTTTATTTCCCATGTAAGTTGAGCTTTAGTTTCCTCTCCCCGACAATGACACCAATTATGTTATCACTCCAGGAAACTCTCCTAGGTTGCAACTCAAAGATGATGGTTACATTACGAATCTTCAATATTATTCTTAGAACTATTGGATTGGATGATGGTTTGGATCAAGTCAGATAACCATTTCGTCTCTATTCTCACTCAAGACATGCATGAACACTCTCACTAATACAAGGCTTTAGACCACTAATGCTCAATAATTTATAGATTCAATGGATAGATGGAGAGTATTGACTGTACTAGCAGATTGCATACATAAACACATACGAATGGCCACCTACAGGAATTAAATGAGACTTGCAAATCTAATTTATTAATACAAAGATAAGATGGCAGTTATCTGGCATTAGACACAACAGAAAACCTGAATAACCTATTCAAGTGCAAGCATAAAACAACAAAGAGAGTGAACATTGAACATATAATAGCAAAATAAGCTTATATTGCTAGAATGAAGTTGAGAAGCTTGAAGGAACGGAGGAGGAACAATCTCCAGAAGTTGAACCTTTATTACATCTAGTTTTCAGCGTTTTACAATGCTCCTGAGCTCTCAAAGGCTCGGAGTCTTAATCTGTCTAATATGTCTTATTAACTGATTGATTCCTTGAAGAGGAAAGTATGGATCAAAGGTTTTTTTTCCTTCTCACAGAGGAATAACCACCTTTAGGTAGTTTGATGCACTGTTTGGGAGCTCTCTCGTATCGATGATGCCACATGATGCTTGTTTTGAGGAGCTGCATTGTGGCCTTTGATATTTTTGTTTGTTTTGGACAGTTGCACGTGTTGTGTTGCATTGTGTTGCTCCTCGAGCTCTTTTTTGGTTTGGGGATGAACTGTGCATGCTGTGGCCCTTTCAAAGTTTTAACAATGCATACATTCTATTAAAATAGAACAATGTTGCCATATTGTGGACTTCTACCTTAAACAATGATTGTTTCTATTTTAAATAGAAAACACAACAACACTAAGAATCCCACCCCTCTATGTCCTTTTTAGACTTCAAATTTCCTCAAAAATTGTTTATATACACCGCGTCCGCCTTTGGGGTGATATCCCATCTCCACCATTGATCTGGGAGTTCTAGATCCAACAATGGTGATCCATTTCGAGCACCTCTTTTGTACTAGAGTTAACCGCCCGATAAGGGTGGTTTTCTCTCTCCTCGTCTTGGACACGTGGCGACCACTGTATGGCATTGGGTGGAGTTTGGCCTAAACCACTTATCGCCTTTGGCTCCCCGGAAATCATGCCAGTTTTGTCATTTTCTTTGTATTTTAAAAATGCACCAAAACATTGAAAATAATTAAAAAATGGACTTTGGCAGACTCCAAAAATTATGTTTTTCACTTCCCGGACCCTTTCGGGTTTAGGCCTCATCGCAATCGGCGCTGCCCTGTTTCCGTTTGTATTTTGTTATATAACAAAATACATTAAAATGCATTTAAAACAGGCTTTCTACAGACTTGAATTTTTATATAATTTGTTTCCAAAACCCGTTAGGTGTAGGTCTTATCACATCGTGCACATATATGAAAATGCCCCACTCCATGGTGATTGCCAATGTGATATAGCGATGCGATCTGATCACAATCACATATCTCCTGAGCGAGAGGTCCATGGTTAGTGCTCATAGTAATCGCCGATAACAATCGTCGATCGACATCACAAGTTCCCTTGGGCCTGAGCCGATTTTTGCTGAGTGCCTCCCGCCGATCAGATTTGGACCATTGATCAGCCAGATCTGACGACTGTTGTTTATTCCTTTGCTTAAGCCTGCAATACTTGATTTTCATTGTTTTCTTTGGTTTTTTACCTCCTGATAGTGTATTTCCGTCCTTCCAAGGGCTCTCCTCTTACACCGATTTTTTCCTTTGGATGATTTTGAGCAAATGCTGAAGATTTCAAGAGCATTTTTGGATCCCTTGGGATGTTTTTAAGCAAATTCAGAAACTTTAAGAGCATATATGGATCCAATTTTTGGCCCAATGTCAATGAGGATAATAGTAACTACCACCCATGTGCAAATCATGCTTTTTGATAAATTTTAGATTAATATATGAAGCTGAAAAAATAATTGACTCCTAGGAGGCAAAGATTTGTATATATTTTGGTGGGTAGTAACTACTAGTGAGTCTGCATAAATTTTGATGGGTAGTTTCTATTTGTAAGTTTACATGTTTACATTTTTCCCCCACTTATTAAAGTGTTGGAGAACACATAAATAATGGTTGGCACTAAAAATAATTCTACATAAATTTTGATGGGTAGTGGCTATTAGGAACTTTACACGTTTATATTTTTTTGGTGTTGGAGAAATAATGGTAACTCCTGGTAAGTATATTTTCCGCGAGAGGCGCTAGCCTAGTATGTTAGAAATGTTGTACCCTAATGTTTATCATTTTGACTAAGTCGAGTTACATATAAACAAATAAATTAAAAGATTACTTTGATGTAATGTAAACATTTTAAGTCAAAATGAAAAAAAGAATAACAAAATATAAATAACCCTATAAAAATAAAATATAATTACTGATGTTATTGCTTTGTGGTATTGAGAATCCATGGTACTGACACATGGTATTCATGTGAGATATAACCAATTTAAAGGGTGAAATTGAACCAAACTAGATCCATCTTAAATCTGAATCTATCAAGTGGTGAAAAGGATCAAATATCTTTTCAGTCTAAAAGAGATTTGCATCTCAAGAGAGTTACATCCTCTCAGGTGTGTGGTAGATTCATATTTAAGATGGATCTAGGCTAGTTATGTAAATCTTGTTGCTATCCAAACTCTCATCCTCTCAGGTGCGTGGTAGATCCGTATTTAAGATGGATCTAAGCTAGTTATTTAAATGTTGTTGCTATCCAATTTTAATACAAGTACTTGATTAACTTAGAGTGGGTAGAAATTGATGCTAAATATGTTATTTACCTAAACTATATTCAAGAATATATATTTTGGGTGGATTTCATATGAAGCTTAAATGAAAAAATTTTAAATTTCTAAAAATCACAACAAAAATATTGCAACTAAAACCAAAAAATTATGGCAAAAAAGGTGAGTCAATTATTCACATTGTCTTTTGTTGTGCAAGAGATGGAATAGTTATGGTCCATTGAAATTTTGAAAAATAAATTGTCCAATAATATTGAAGAACTGTAATACACAAAAAGTAATTAATAATATTATATTATTGAAATATTTAATATAAATCTTAAATTATATTTTATTAAAACTAAATCATAACTAATTTATATATTAAACTTACTAAACTTGAACAGACTATATCAAAAATTTTCAAAACTAATGGAAAATAAAAACTTGGATTTTTAGGTTGATTAATTTATTATTAATTCAAGTTATTAGGCATTGAATCCATTTATCGCATTCAAAACATGTCATTTTAAACAAATAAAAAATCAGAGCAGACTCTTGTTAATCTATAGTCTCAGCATTATCTAGTTAAACAAATGGTATTTCCTCTATAAATTAGATATTTCCAACATATTAAATCGTTCTATTTTCATAAGTTAAAACATTATAAATTGTTTAAATCAAATTCTAAACTAATAATCGGTCAACATACTTCCATTCCAAACTTTCTGATGAGGGAAACATACTAAAATTTAATCATCGCCAAATTTAAAAACTTATATTCTTATTTTATACAAAATTAAAAATAATTTACTTAAGATTTTGAATACAAAATAACCAATATAAGATCTTGTAACAACTTCTAGTTATATATCCATAATATATCCACATTTCTTTCTATCTTTCACAACAAAAAAATATTCAATTATACCATTCCTAACAAAATGAAATTCAATTATTCATTTTCTTCTTAGATTTTCCTATATCAATTTTCGTAAAGCATATCTCATATTTGTTTTAACTAACAATATCTAACGATTTTTCAAAAAAAATATTATGACGTCATTACCCATCCATAGCTAATAATGCAACCTAAGCTATGGAACTAAACATAAAAAACGAAGTCCGAATATCACTTTTGCTTGGACTTCTTAAAATATATCGAAGGGCTGTCAAACCACACATGAGACTGAAGTTCAAATTTCATTGAGTACAATGACTTGCTGTGGTGGCAGTTAGAGGGGCGGATTCCCCTTTCCCGTGAGTCTGCTCTTGCTAAAATCATAAGAACTTAGTATACCCAACTTGCAGGTGGTTGGTTATGCTCTTGGTGTTATAGTGGCAACTATGAAGTTTGATCTTAGATCTCCCTTAGATTAAGCCTAATAGTTACCCATTCACGAAGGGCCATCTTGTTAAGTTTGGAAACATAGCTTTACTAAATAAATATTGTCACGCCATTTCAAAATCAAAATAATGCTTTGGCTTCATCCAGTTAACAATTATAATTTCAGATTTCAATTACTTAATAACTGGTGAGTATCACAACTATATTTTCCATTTAAATTTCAATAATCACTAACGTATATACTTTTTATTAGCTTCACATAGAAAAGGAATCGATCGACCTTCCAAATATAAACAATATCATTCACGTTTTTTTTCCCATGAAAACCATTGCAAGCTTAACTCATTCTAAACCGTTGAAAAATAAAATTATCTTTTAAATAATTATGAAAATCCAATCTTTTACGTTTCTTTCGAATATTATCATTTTTAAAATGTTGCAGAAATATATAAAATAATTATTCTAATCAATATTTTTTTAGAAATAGGAAGATGGATCATGCGAATAAAATTAGATGGTATATTTTGTGGGTATATTCAATAACGGAATTCTTGAATTCTTAGTTATTAGAAGGAATATCTGTGTATGTGGATGATCATCCCGATCTATATTGATCATCTCCATCAATATCAATCTCAGTGATTAATGTAAATGCGGCAATTATATATAATTCTAAAATGTCATATGTAAATACCTTAAATAGCTGCATACCAAGAGAGTATGTGCATTAAGCCATTTTCATGACCAAGAAAGTATATGCCTACGATTAAACTAAAAAATAAAATTATTTGAGTTAAGGAATATAAAAGTATGTGTTTGTAATTAGTTTATTTAAGATATTTCGAAACTTAAATTAATATAAATCTATTTAAATTTTAAATATATTTGAGAATTGTTATTAACCATGAAAATTTAAAATCTATACAGTATGAGCACAATTGATAAAGCATATTATAAAATTTTATGGAAATGATGAAGTCCCCTAAGAATATGATGGTTATTTCTAGATTTTATTGATATTGTAATGGTAAAATTTAAAATCCACCCAAGATCACAAAATTACTGGACACTAACCTCGCTGACAATACCTCTAATCAACCCCCAAAGAAACATCGAAATTGCACAAAGATCTAAATTAAAAATCGAGTCAAATCAAGACCATGCAAACTATAGGGTTCTTAAGGTTATCCGAGAATCTATGGTTGGCATGGTCACCCATCATGTCGAGTAACACGAGTCTAATTTATATAAATCTCATAACGTGAAGTAACACTGTTGGAACTACTACACCTACATGGAGACTCTCAGTTAGAGCATGCAACTACATGCAACTACATGCAACTGCATGCGGACTCTTAGTTAAAGCATACAACTACATGCAACTACTACACATCTACATGCGGACTCTTAGTTAGAGCATGGGATTGCATGCAAGATTCCTTTTGCATGATTTACTCCTTGATTTGCTCCTTCTTTAACTCCGCAATTGACTAG
>APFE031511821.1:87712-107710 GCA_000404065.3 Pinus taeda | reverse complement strand
TACACTCTGTAAGCCAAGGGATGGGTGCGTACTCCTGTAAAGGGCAAAAGGCGCGAGTTTCATCTTAAAAAAGTTACTTGTGGTCACTTCTAGAGCTTTCTAGAAGAGTGTTTGACGTGTATTGAGCGCCTCCAGATGGTTCATGCATCCCTATGATAGAGAACTTATCCCATCAAGAGAGGAGCTACCCCATCCAAAAGAGGGAGTATCCCATTGATGGTGGACCTGAATAACTTCCTCTAGAACACTATAAATACAGGCCTTTTGCCAGAGGAGGAGAGGTTGAAAGCTGAACATTCCAAAGGGTAGATGCTGCTGGAATTAGGACTTCCATTGTAAAACTTGTGAGGAGAGATTACCATCCTTTCTTGTTGCCATATTGGAAGTGGGTGAGCTTGTCAAAGTAGAGGAAATCTCTTGCTGGACCCTGGGAGGAGCTTGCATAACACCAAGGCCCAGGTTGTAATGGTTCCTTTTTTGTTTCCTTAATACAAATAATTCCATTCTTCTCAATGATTTGTTGTTAATGAATTATTTCATATACTCCTTGGTCTATATGATGAACATGCTTTGTTTTATGAAATATTCAGGTGTTATGTAATTGTTTGACTATTAGTGTATGCAGGTATTAAAGTGAAGGAGGAGCTCATCTAGATCAGCAAGGCTGGACTGCTACAACAAGCGTTGGATTTGAGGTAGGATCAAAAAACACTTGGTTTCTCATAGAATAATGTATGTTTAGAGAAGGATTGCTCTCAATTGTCTTGTTTGTCACTAGAGAGTCTTAGACTCCTAGGGAGGTTAGGTTTGTCTGCAAAAATAACTCTTTCCACATGACAGGCCCTGACCCCGGTTCAATGTTAGTCAGCCAGGAAAATCCCTACACTATTGACCCTTTCGGCATTAACTCACGGAGCATAGAATAAAGTCTCACCCGGAGCAGTATGGGGGGATGCAGGAACCAAATTTCCACACCTTGAGATGGTTGTGATGTCGGTTTTACACTTTAACTTTGCCTTCGCACAATCGATAGGCCTTTAGGGCTTATCGATGTACTCCTTTATTAGTATTTCAGAACTTTTGCGAAGGTCTGCGATCGTCCTTCATGTAACCCTAACAATCAATTCAGGCACTTACACGCCTTTGTAACTACTTTTTTGTATAGCTTCCCAGATTATCTTAACTTTTCATCAATTCTACCATGCAATTAATATTGTCTTCACGTAAACATATATCTCCACTTGCATTCATATAACAGAAGGAAACATATATATTTGCGCATCAAATTAGCAACAAAACATAAACCCAGTGCTGAACATAACATAATCGCATGTAATTGACGGAAGTAAAATGCATAGTAATTTCAAAATACTTCTCTTTATTGATAGTCAAGATTTTCCAATACAGACTCTAACTACCATGCACACACAGCTGCAGGGGTCCGCACACTCAGTTGTGGAATTCCACCCTAGGCCTCTCTGCACTCAACTGCAGAGCCTCTTTCCTACACTAAGACTCTCGCTCTTAGCTCTTCACAAACTCATCAATGACTATCTAGGAACTATCCTATCTTAGACTCCTCTAAGACCTCCTTTTTATATAATCCCATGGTCTGCGGACCAAGGACGAATCTAGTCAAGCCAACACAACCTATCTAAACTAAGGGAGGAAACCCTTTTTGACTCTTGATATCTTTGTGCTCTGTGACCACAAAATGTAGAGACTTTACATTCCTTTATACAAAATTTTGGCATTTTACCCCAAAACTCGGGCTATTTAACCCGAAAATTGACCCCAGGGGACCTATTCCCATGTTTGTTTCAGCAAAACATTCGTGTTAGACCCTAGGTCCAAGATAACTTGGTCCATTTCATATGGGCCCTAACCCAGGTTTAGCATTAGTTAACCAATAAAATCCCTACACTACTGGCCATTTTGGCATCATCCCACAGAGCGCAGACTGAAATCTCACCCGAAGAAGAATGGGGGGATGTAAGAACCAAGTTTACGCACCTTCAGATGGTTGTGATGTCAGTTTTACATATTAACTTTGCATTTGTGTAGATCAATAAGCCTTTAGGGCTTATTGAAATACTCATTTATTAGTCTTTCAGAACTTATGCGAAGGTCTGTGATCATCCTTCGCGTAACCCTAACAAGTGTATTATGCACTTACGTACCTCTGTGACTAATTTTCTATATAGTTTCCTGAATTATGCTAAGTGTTCATCAATTCTACCATGCAATTAATATTGTCTTCAGGTAAACATATATCTCTACTTGCGTTTATATAATAGAGGGAAACATATATATATTTGCACGTCAAATTAGCAATAAAACATAAACCTAATGCTTAACATAACATAATCACATGCAATTGACAAAAGTAAAAGGCACAATAATTTTAGAATACTTCTCTTTATTGATGGTTCATATTTTCTAGTATAGCTCTAACTGCCCTGCACACACAACTGTACGGGTCTGTGCACTCAGCTGTAGACTTCTACCCTAGGCCTCTGCGCACTCAGCTATAGAGCCTCTTTCCTATGCTAAGACACTCGCTCTTAGCTCTTCATAGACTCATCAATGACTATCTGTCAATTATCCTATCTTAGACTCCTTTAAGACCTCCTTTTTATACAATCCCATAGTCTGTGGACCAAGGGGAGATCTCATCAAGCTGACACAAACTATCTAAACTAAGGGTAGAAACCCTTTTTGACTCTTGATATCTTCGCGCTTTGACCACAAAATGTGGATACTTTACATTCCTTTATACAAAATTCGGGCTTTCTGCCCCAAAACTTGGGCTTTTAACCCCAAAATTGACCCTATGGGGCCCGTTCCCAACACACAAGATGACTTAACAAGCCACAAAAAAATCAAAGTAAAGATGCCATTCCATAACATCATCTTCAACTAGTGAAAACCATTCTTGTTATGCTTTGAAAACAAAGTATCTATAAAGGCGGTGGCAATGTTATGAATAAAATATTCATAAATAATATCTTAATTAAATTATAATATAATTAGTAATAAATTAAATTAATTAATGACTACTAATTATGAAGGGAAAGGGTCAAAAGTTGTGACCATTCACCTTCCTGGCTACTTAATGCCTATACAGAGACATCACCATGAAGGAATGTAATCGCCATTAAGATTTTGTTCAATAATACAATTACTAGTTACAGATACATATACTATCCACACACAATAACTTCTTGCGTATTGTTTTTCTCGTAACAACCAATGTGGTCTATGACCCTAATAAGGTGAGAGAATAATTGAGACACTTTAATATTTTATTTCTATGATAAAAAGAAGTGTTCCAAGATCATTGTAGTTTTGCTGATCACTATATTATTGGATAATAATTTTATTATTATTATACAAACATCACATGAAGTGTTTGTGGTCTATATTAAATCAAGTTTTTGTGGTTGTATAGTTATAAGCACTGGAGCCTCTGTGGTTTTTAAAATTTTCATCCTATATAAACACTGAAGTATTGCTCAATGACCTATATAAGAACTAGTGAGAGAGAGAGAGAGAGAGAGAGAGAGAGAGAGAGAGAGAGAGAGAGAGAGAGAGAGAGAGAGCTGAGAGAGAGAGAGAGAGAGAGAGAGAGAGAGAGAGAGAGAGAGAGAGAGAGAGAGAGAGAGAAAGAGAAAGAGAAACAACAAATATTTTACGGTCTCTATAAACTCCAAAGCCTATATAAACATCAAAGTCGCTGCGACGGTATATATATTACCTAACATATTGGAAGTGGAATATCTAAACTCTACGGCATATCTAAACACTCGACTCTACGATGGTATATATATAGCCTCATATACTCCCTCCTTGGTCTATAGATACTCAACATATTCGAAGTTGCTCTAGGTTGTTTGGACCCACTTTGTGTCATATACAAACGTCACATCTTCACATCTAATACAACTACTTTCATCATCAAATTGAAGTCTCATAACTAAATACTATATGTCACCTCAAATTGAACTCTACTCAGAATTAATAGAGATAAGACCCTGCAACTCCACATGCATCAACTCCTTTACCTACTCTCTCCTCTTCGTGCTAAATTTTATTTGCTACAGTTGTGAGTACTTCTCCCAACATTTCTAAGGCTACCTATAGTAGAGGGAGGACAAGAAAAATTACTTTATAGGGACTATATGAATATAATGAATCTATAGAAAAGTGAAAAGAAGAAAGAGAAACACAACATCAACAAGATTTATCTATAATTCTCATGGAACATAACATCGAATTATCTATAATGTTTAACAATAGCTACAACTCAATAGAAGGTAGAATGATAACATTTAAGACTGAAATTCAAGGAATTGAAGATAGGTTAAAAGAAATAAAACAAGAAAAAAAACAATGGCCAGATAAAATTGCACCCTAAAAGACGAGAATAATGAATTAAAAGAAAAACTAGATAATACTTTAGCCCTAAGAAACACAACAAATAAAATAGACATGAAACCCATAAAATAGGAAATGAACAAATTAATTGAATTGGATCTTGAGTGCCACAAAAGAGCCCTGAAAATTATAATTGATGGTATAAAAGAGCAAAACAACGAGGGCGCATTAGAAATAGTAAAAGAACAACTAAGGACTAACTCAAAAATTCAAACAAATTATCTAACATAAGCAAAAAGGTTGGGAAATATCTATGAGCATAAACATGAGCTAATTTGTGTTAATGTAAGTTTAAATGACCAAAAATTAGATATACTTAGTAAATATACAAGTCAAAAAGGGTTGAGGATCTTTATAACTAAAGATCTTATTCCATCATACCAAGTTGAACTAAGGAAAGAGGTCCAAAAGGTTAAAGAGGCAAGAAAGAAAGGAAAATGGGAAATCATTAGAAATATGAAATTTATTATGAGAGATATAGTCCAAAATAAAAGTGATAAATAGGAATTAGGAACACTCTAGATCCTCTTTTGGAAGTGTCATGGTTTTACAAGGCATAAAGATTCTATGGTAAGTTGGATCCCTAGTGATATTGACCTTCTTCTCTTAGTTGAAACATGGGAGCATGACAAATATAGGGTTCTACACATAAATCGACTCATTTTTTAGTCTGCCTAGAATAAGAAATCCTCTCGCAAATACTTTGGTGGTATAGTTTGTTATGTAAAAAATAATATTTCTTCCCACATTTAGCTTCATAAGGTTCAACCACTTAGCCAATACATTTAGGTTGAAATTTGAGACTCTACACCAATATCATTTTTTCACTCTCTTATTTTTCTCCTATCAAATCTTCCTCCTATAAGAAAAGCAACTTCGATAGAATTGCCTTTTCATTAGCTTAGAACAAGATATCCATAACCTAAGGAATGAGGGAAACATCCTTTTTCTTGGGGTCTTCAATACTAGAACTGCTACTAACCAAGCTACTTTTTTGTACCATGCCAATCATGGATACATAACCAAGAACAAAAGAAATTATTAGCTCGTAAATTCCAAATAAATTTTGAAGACATAGGCAAGGACCTTTTTGGTACCAAGCTAGTTAATCTTTGCAATTCCCAAGACTTCATTATTTATAATGGGATTAATAAGTGGCCTGCATCTCTCTAGATGACTTGTCTTCATGGGCTTGGCCACAGTTTCATGGACTGTGTGATATATGATACCCCGGCTCTCAACCATATTATTAATTTTGACCTCCTAGATGACCACAAGCCTAAATCTGACCATAGACCCCTATCCTTAACCCTAAGCCTTGGTATGCACACTAGCCACATGCAAACAAATGGTAAGAGCCAAAGGCACATTTGCTTTGAAAAAATTAAAATGGAATGCTTCTTAAAAGACTTAACAAGGGATTTATTTCTCTTAATGTATAACGATAACATGAATCACATCTATCACAACTTTACTAGAACCCTCTCTTACTACCATTAACAAATTCTGTAATGAGGTATGTTGTAAAAATAACAATATAAGTTCCAACCCTTGGTATGATAAGGATTGTAAGATTGTCATGAAAGTGATTAGAGATGCTCCTAATAAAATTGTAAATCTTGAAAAAATTAATATGTGCAAATCTCTGATCAAAAGGAAGAAAAGGTACTATATAAATAAGGGGAAAGAGTATCTTCTTCACCTCTCGAAAGTTTATCTTGCAAATTTTTTGAGTAATATTCTTGTTCATAAAAAAAAAGGATAAGTTGACCCCCTTAAATAATTGGGATATTTATCTTAAGAATCTTTATGACTCCCTAGATAACATGGGAAACATTTTAAACACTTATATATAGCAAGATATATTTTTTTTGGAAGAAGTGGAGTTCGAGATTAAAAAGCCAAGTAACAGGAAAGTTATAGATATTGAAGGTTATAAAACTAAAATTTTCAAAATGGATAGGTCTATCCTCATCCCTCACATACAAAGAAACCTCAATTTGGTTGTGAAACACGACTTCCCGAAGCCTTGTACACAAAAACTTATTATTCCTATCTTTAAAATTGGGGATAAAAATGTTCACTCTAACTTTAGGACTATCATGATTAGTCACATTTTAGCCAAATTATATGGGCTAATTTTGGAAAGGAATAATAGTGTTTGATTTGAAACTCATGGTAAAAGAGATAAAGGGAAATATGGTTTTAGGAGGCATCACTCAACCACCTTTTCACTCTTAGGACCGTTGTTGAAGAGTGTTGTAATAGAAAAACTGGTCTCTTTTATTGTTTTGTTGACTTTCGAAAAAAATTTGACACTATTCGTTGGGAGAAGTTATGGAAAAGGCTTGAAGAGATAATGGTACATCTCAAGTTGAGAGTTATTACAACTAGGTTATACGAGAATGTTATTGCTAAGATTAAGACCATTGCAGGTTGGTGTAAGGATTTTAAATAAAATATCATAGTTAAGCAAGGATGTCCCCTATCCATTACTCATTTTTGCATTTACATTAATAAGTTAGAAGAATGTTTAAAACATGCTGGATGTGATAGACCTCAACTCACTAGTATTGTGATTTCTCTTCTCCTTTATTCTGATGATATTGTTCTTCTTTCCAAAATCAATGATGATTTTCATAAGAAGTTTAGAATCCTCCATGATTATTGTTGAACCTTAGAATTACCCTCTCCTTAACAACTCTTGTAACTTCATTCCCTTGTTTTTTTCCATATGAATACAAACCACCATCAATGATAAATGATAGATTTTGTCTTAAGGAGGGCACTAGATGATTGACATGTTATATTTTTATGTTTTTTCTATTTGAATAATTTTTTTAAAATTTGCTACAGAACACAACCTATTCTACAACTAACTATGTATTATGTAGTTATTTCCATGGTTTGGCAAGTTCCACGTGTCAAATGAAGAAACCAACCACATGGTCATCTCTGGAATCAACTCCACATGAATCCTATCCTAGTCACTCAGCCCAGATCTAAGAAAGCCATCTCAAGACCACAGTCAAAGGTGGAGTCAAACATATGAAACCCAGGAGAAATAGGACTCTTTGTCTACTCTTCATGGTTAATTAATAATCCAACAGTTTTATTGCAACATTAATTCAGATTAGCCACATGTGTTAACAGTTCTGTGCAACCATTTTTCTTGAATTCAATTCACATGTAGTTGATCAAACATTTACGCAGTTCTATTGTGATACATGTAGACCACCTATAGCTAATTTTCCTCAAAGATATTTGTGAATATTTTCTTTTAAATACCAGTTGTACAGAATCAAGGGGGCTTCGAAGTTTTTGATGTATTAAGTTTAGACTTTCAGCTCTATAATTTTCGACTTTTGTTCCTGTTTATAATATAAATCCGTGCATTGACCGATGAACATTTAAAAAGCATTTTCAATTAGTTAGTAGTTCAACCCAGTCAGTTGCAAACAGCCCCTGAATTAAAGGAGGTTTTATTTTCATTTTTTTTTTGTTCAGTTTTAATTTCACCATTTGCTTTTAGCAGTGTTTCTAACTTAGGTTCATTTCTTGTAGTTTGATTTTTTTAGTTCTAATCAGTAGTATAATGTTAGAATTCCATTGTGCAATCCTGTTTCGCCAATCCATTTCATAAAGGAAACGACTTTGTTTCTAAATAGAGTAAGGTTGAAAGTAATGAGGATGCATTGTTGACTAGTTTACTCATTGTTTTTGTTATTTATTTCCTAGTTCATATTGTCAATGCACTATATTAATGAATGTTTTTTTACCACTATTTCAAGTTGATACCCATCCTAAAATAAATGGTTATACATTCACTTTACACAGTCACTGAAACCAATCTTTTACTTTCTGCATGTTTTTATTTAGTTCTCTAGATCATGAAGTACAGAAAGTAGCTTATATTCCATCTGAAGAAGGTTTTCTTTCAAAATTGAAGGTGAGAATAACTAGAAGTACTTCAGTTGATTTCATTCCATGGATTTATTTCAACATGCCTCACAACTTCATCTTTTAATTTTAAGAATAAGATTCATGACTTAGGATTAATGACAAGATAGGACATATGCTCTATTTTACTTTCTTTTAATTTAGATTTTGACTAGTTTTAAGTTCTTGGTTCACCTTTAGGAAGTTCAAATTCAATTTCTCATAGTTCAATGTGTACGTCATTAGGAATCAAAGAACAGAAACCCCCAAAACAATATAAAAATACAAAACAACAATGTAAGAAGGGTTAACTAAGCACATACAGTGCACTACACTTCATCAACTTACTAACCTTAGTTGATAATTTATGTAGGCAATTTAGGACACTAAATTGACTAAACATTTTGGCACCATTGCAGGGGAAGTGTAATTAGGTAACCTTATCTCTTACATTAAAAAAAAATGATATGCATAGAGAAAGAGAATCTAAGGGTAGATTTATAGATAGAGGTAGGAGTTCAATTCCTACAACACCACCTACTCCACTAATAACAAGAAGAGATACACCTCCATCTCAAGCTCATACTCCTAGCCATAGAACTACTGAATTTCTAAGGTCAGAAATCCAATCAAAAGGATCTCATATTTCATCTACTGAGACAGAGGAGAAAAATCTTGGTGCTCCAATAGAAGGACTAGCTTTTTTCACCTCCACAGGGGAGCACATTTTAGTTGAAGAATTAGGAATACCTAGTGAGGAATAAGTAGAACCTCTCTCCCACATACTATTAATAAAGGAACCAGAGGAAGAGAAAGTAACCTTGTAGGTTGAACCTTATACTTACTCTGAAGAAACTATAATGGCAGAAGAAGGAGAGGATGGATAATTCACACTATTTGGAGGAGGGGGTAGAGAAATAGGTAGAGGAAATAATGGAGGAGGTAGAGGAAATAGGGAAACAAATAATTCTTTTGGATTCCCTGTAGTGAATGAAGAAACAAATGCCACAATGAAAAATATCTCACCTTCTGTCCTCCCAAACTTCCATGGGTTAAAAAGTGAGGATCCTGAAACATTTTTATTTGAGTTTGAATTCTTGTGCAGAACCTATGATTACTTAGAAGACTCTCAAAAACTTAAGTTGTTCCCTTCAACATTGGAAGGAGTTGCTTTGAAGTGGTTTATGTAGTTAGTCACTCAGTCCATTAGAACATGGAATGACATGAAGAAAGTGTTTTTGGAAAGGTATTTGGATTATTGCATGCCTACCAATCACAAAGATGAAGTGTTAAAAATGATGCACAGAGAGGATGAAAATTTAGAGGATTTAATTGAGAGATTCAACTATAACTTGAAAAGAGCAAAGATGGACAATTTAGATGAAGATACCTTAAAATCTCTTATATTAAAATCCATTAGAGATGAGTGGATAGATATCATTAACATGATTGGGAAGGGATATATCTATAAACTCCCATTAAGTGACACAGTAGAGTTATGTGTTCATATCTCAAGAGGGTAATCCAAAACTGGGAAATGCCCAAAAGATCTTTCTCTTGTTAGAGTGAATAAGTCTGCAACTGGATCAGCGAGTAGGGGGGAAATTCGGAATATTCTTGATGAATTCAAAACATATATTTTAGGGAGCCTTAGTGATCAAATAGACACCCTTAAGTTTAAAAACAAGCAGAAAACCAAGGCTAATGCTTTAGATATTTTCTGTCCCTAATGCAGAAAGAAAAAAAAAGAAGAAGAAGCATGCTTTAAGTGAATTTCCTTTGGATGCAAAACTCATAATGGCTTGTATGATTTGTTCAAGAAACCATGAGACCAAGGGTTTTCCTTCAATTCTAGGTCTTAAGGATTTTTTCAAGAATAAACAATTCCAAATTCAGTAGAATCTCTTTGTTTTGTCTCTAGAAGACCTCGACAGGGGCCACAAAATCAGGGATTTAACAATCAAATTTATCTTCAACCCCAACCAAATTGGAATTATTAGCAGCAACCTTGGCCTCAACCTCAATCTCAATATTAATCTTGGGCTCAAGGAGTACAAAATCCTTATGGAAGATTTTGTCAATATTATCAATATCCTCCATCCTATCAGAATTATCCTCCCCCACACATTCCACAACAAAATCAGCAGCCACAACTTCAAAATCAGAACCCTCAACTTTCACTACCATTTCCACAACAAAACCAAAATCTTCAACTCTTACTATCATTTCAGCAGAGACCAAATCAGCTACCTGCTCAACCATTACCAAACCCCAATAATAAAAATCCTCAGAATACTTACATGGTGGAAGGACAACAATTCCCAACTTATATGATCACTCCTCTAGATCTTAATGATGTTCACCTAAGATCTGGTAGGATATTAGAAAAGGAAAGGCCTTCTATAGTTATTCAGGAACAAGAAAATTATGAGGAAGATTCTCTACAACCAAATAAAAGTTCTGAAGGAACATCTCTCCAAAACCAAAATACTGAAAATGAAAAATAGAAAGAACCAATGAAATTAACTCCTATCATTGAGCAACTAGTATCTACTTCTGCACCTCCTTTTCCTGAAAGATTACAAGTTGTTAGAGGAGTAGAAAAGTAAATTATGTTGCCTAATTATGATTTTCTAGATGAATTAAAAAATGTCTGTATCAAAATCCCTTTGTTACAATCCATTAAGTAGATTCCAATCCTAGCTAAAACAATAAAGGAGTTGAGCATACAGAAACCAGGAAGAAAAGCAAAGGAAATGAAAAAAATTCACCTGGTAGGAAAAATAACAGATATAATGATGGGAAAAATCGCTATGCAAAAATATGTAGATACAGGAAGTCTAATTGTGAAAAAACATATCAATGGAATTGAAATTCCAAATACATTGATTCATTTAGGAGCAGCTATAAACATCATGAGCAAACAAACCATGGAACGACTCAAACTTCTTAATCTTCTTTACACACCTACATTACTGCAATTAGCAGACCGATCTGTAATCAAACCAGATGGTGGGTTAGAAGATATTTCAATATCCTTATATTCTTGGGAATATTCCATTGATTTTATGATCTTAACCCCCAAGAACAATCTATGAGGACATCCACTCATATTAGGAAGACCTTGGATGGCCACAACTGATGCTTTCATTAGTTGTAGATCTAGTGACATGTATATTTCTAATGGGAATTCAATAAAGAAATTAACTCTATATCTTCTAGAAAGAACAATAAAAAAAATAGATGGCAAAGAATGGATTGATGATGAAAATGGCATTCAACATCTCTATACTATTTCAGACATTAGTGAAGATAGTCAAATCTTGAATACAATGGAAACTTTGAATCATCTCTAGAATATAAACATGATCAATTCCAAGAAAAATCCAATATTGAATATTTTTCATCTAGGCAGATGACTCTTTATTTTATCGAAGAATTTGGTAGCTTTACATTTGAAATCTTTCCAGGGAGAACATTGGACATAAACAATAACTTGGAGAAATTACAACAAGAAAAGCTAATCAAAACATTACAACAACATTTTGCTGCATATCCATGCAAATATACTGACATGAAAGGAATTAGTCCTAAGACATGTATACATCACATCTACATAGAGGAAAATTGCAAACCTATCAGACAACCTCAAAGAGGGATGAATCCAAATCTTAGGGAAATTGTGAAAGAAGACCTGCAAAAACTGTTCAATGTAAACCACATTTACCAAATTTCAAACAGCCAATGTGTTTCCCCTTTAGTTATTTTTCCTAAAAAGAATGGGAAATGGAGGGTGTGCATTGATTATCGAGAATTGAATAAAACTACCCTTAAAGATCATTTTCCGTTGCCCTTTATAGATCGAGTGTTAGATATATTAACAGGTAAGAAGTATTTCTCATTCTTGGATGGTTTTAGTGGTTATAATTAGATTGAGGTGGCACTTGAAGATCAAGATAAAACCACATTTACTTGTCCATGGGGATCCTATGCCTACCGAATACTTCCTTTTGGATTATGTAATCCACCTGCAACATTCCAAAGAGCAGTACTAGGAATTTTTTCTTATCTAATACATGATTGTGTAGAGGTATATATGGATGACTTTACAGTCTATGGGAATACATTTGAAGAAGGTTTGGCAAAGTTGGAAAATGTTCTTGAAAGATGTAAGGAAGCAAAAATTTCACTAAGCTATGAAAAATGTTTTATGATGTTTACATAAGGGATTGTTTTAGGACATCACATTTTAGGAGATTGAATTAAAGTTGATAAATCTAGAGTTGAAGTCATCTCTAAATTACCAATTCCAAATTTCCAAAAGGATGTTAGAAGTTTTCTAGGATTTACAAGATACTATAGACAATTTATAAAAAATTTCACTAAAATAGCATCCCCGCTCTGCAAATTACTAACCAAGGATTGTGAAGTCAATTAGAATCCTGATTTCCAGTTAGCATTTGAGACTTTAAAAACAAAAAATTCTGAAGAAGCCATCATGAGAGGTCCAAATTGGAAACTAACTTTTCACATTTCAACAGATGCTTCAGATATGGCTCTGGGGGTGATCCAGGTGGATATTCGTGGACACCCACTAATTCCACTTGGATCCACACCAGTGCTTCCTTCAGTTTTTCAATTTTCTTAATTATAGCACAATTTACTATTTTTACCAGTTTTTTGGGTCCTAAACTTTCGGAGCCGTTTTGATGCCCTAAACGATGTTTTTGGGAAATCTACTGTTAGTGATTTTTTGTCTAAAATCATGTTTTCTGTCGTAGTCCTCAGAGAGATCTTTCCAATAGGCTATCATGTGCGTAAAACGAAGATAATATGACCAATTCATGACTGCAGGAAGTTGGTTGTCCAACTCACCCAAATGGGGCCCACATCTCTTGGTGTTACATCTCCTCGGTTTAGGGTTTTAGTTCTTTAGGGTTTTCTCTTATTGTTCAGTAATAAAAAGGCCCTTGAGTGTCTTTGTAAGACAGCTCAGAGGCATGTAGCTGCCACATCTCTTCTCAGAGATAAGCTACCATCGCCCTAGTTGGTTTATTTCCATTCCTGTTTGTAAGCATATTTCAATATTTTACATTAATGAAAGAAGTATTATTTCCATTGCATCTCTGTCTTTATGGTTATCTCTATGATTGTTGCATTCTTTTTTAAATCAGGATCAGTGGTATCAAAGCGGTTTTCTTTTCTTCTTTGTTTTTCTTTGCATGTCCCCAACAAGGTCGGGATATAAGGAGTTAGGGCTTGAACTGGTTGAACCTTTGCAAGAACAGCATCGCAAATCTTGACAGCCTCCCGTGGCGGATGAAAAGAAGGACAAGGGGGCAGGAGGTCCTATCAAAATATTGTTCGAAGAAGCCCTCGAGTGACAAAGGAACGCAATGATGGACAACTTTGCCTAGATCCTTCAGCGGCTACCCAGGGGCAACACATCGACTTCCAACAACAACTCTGGAAATGCCACACCATTTTAAGGTACAAGTTAATTTTGAAATCCCCATATTTGAGGGTTAGATAGACGTAGATGATGTTCATAAATGGTTAAATGTGTTAGAGGGTTATTTTTCTGTTCATGATTTTTCCTGTCGGGAAAAGATTATTTTTGCTCTTCTCAAAGCAGCCCCCCATGTCAGGGATTGGTGGGAAAACTACTGCGAGCAGAAGGATTAAAGTACAAGCTCATTATTTTCAGTCGCACCAACTTGAAATTCATTCTGGGATGCCATCAAGGAGCAGTACTACCCTGTCAAAAGCTACGAGGGTCAATACATAAAGTGGACCATGCTACAACAAGGAAGGGACCAAGATGTACCAGAGTTTACCAATATTTTCCATACCCTTCGCACAAAGCTGGGTATCAATGATACAAAGCAGCATTTGGTACTCAAATACTGTGGTTGCCTACACAAGTACATCTAGGAAGAAATAGAATTCTTGAACATCTCCTCACTCAGCATGGCATATCAATATGTAGTCAAGGTCGAGCAAACGTTTAAACAGAAGAAGTGAGACTTTGGGTTTGCGAATCCAAAACAAGGGAAAGGTGCCCCAAACTGCAAGACAAAGGACAAATCCAAGGCAGGGTAGCCCAAGACAACCCACCAGAGCTGCAAGCAAAGAACAGTGCCGCGAAGCCGAAAAAGGACACAGGAAAGTGGTGTGAGTTCTATAAGTGCTCCACTCACAACACAAGTGAGTGTCAAGCCAAGCATTCACTGGTGGCCGAGCTAAAGGTTTCAGAATCAGATGCATGTTCTGACTCTAAGTCAGAACCCGATAAGGGGAATGACAAAAGGAAGCAGATTATTGATGTGGAGCCCAACGCCACTGTTGCCACCAAGAAGATCCAGAAGGAGGAACCCAAAGATCCAGAGGAGGAGGAGCATCTCTTCCACTCCCAGATGTGGGTAAAGGGCTCCCCGCTATAGTTCATTGTCGACAGTGAGAGCCAAAAGAACCTCATTTTGGTAGAGGTCATGAAGCGACTGGGGTTACCGACCATAGCACATCCATAACCATACACCATCGGGTGGCTGCACCAAGGACGGGATCTTCGCGTGAGCCAACAGTGTCGCCATCCATTGAAGTTTGTGATGTGTTATTAGGACAACCATACTTGTGGAAGCGACATGCTATGTATGAATCAAGGCCCCGTGCTGTTATTGTTACTTTGGGAAATAAGTTGTACAGGATACCAGAGGTAGCACCACCTACCACCACCTCTTTGGTTACTGCAAAACAATGCAGTAAGCTCATTTCCACAACTGGGAAATTTGCTTTCCTGATGATATGCACTCAAGAAAAGAAGAAGACGGTAGCCACGACCTCCACAGAGGGCCCCTCTGCACGACAACTACAGATGGACAAGGTCGTGGAGGAGTACGAGGACATCTTCACCTCCCCCATAGGGGTTCCTGTACATTGTCAGGTCAAGCACTCCATTGATCTGACCCCAGGCGCACCGCTGCCCAATGGACCAATCTATCAGTGCTCTGTTCTAGAGAACAATGAGATCAAGAGGCAGATTCAGGTGTTGTTGCAAAAAGGTCATATCCATTCGAGTTCATCGCCCTGTGGGAGCCTGATCATGCTGGTATAGAAGAAGGATGGGACTTGGAGACTCTGTATTGACTATCGGGCACTGAACAAGATCACTGTCCATAATAGATACCCATTCCCATGGATTGATGACCTCCTAGACCAACTAAAGGGGGCAAAATATTTCAGCAAGATTTATTTGAAGTCAGGATATCACCAGGTACCAATCGAACCCTCCGATGTGTGGAAGTCTACCTTCAATGCGAAGGAGGGCCTTTTCGAACAGTTGGTTATGCCTTTTAGATTGACGAATGCTCCTGTAACCTTCATGAGGCTAATCGATGACATCTTGCGTACATTCACCAACTCATTTGTATTGGTATACTTCAATGACATCTTGATCTTTAGCTAGAGTTGGGAAGAGCACCTCCACCACATCTGACAGGTTCTCCAAACACTACGGCAACACAAGTTATGTGCCAATTTGGAGAAATTCACTTTTGGCATGACCTAGGTTCAGTATTTGGGATACATTATTGATGAACAGGGGGTGTATGTGGATCCAACCAAGATCCAAGTCATTCGGGATTGGCCATCTCCAACCACTCTGACAGAGCTTCGCAACATTCTAGGCCTTGCCAACTTCTACTGCAAGTTCGTGTTGGGATTTTCTCATATCACTTGGCCCTTGAGTCAAGTCACCAAGGGAGGAGCGAAAGCAAAATTATTTTGGTCTGAATCTCAACAGAAGGCATTCATAGAGTTGAATGATCGCCTCTGCTCAGCACCAGTTCTTGCATTACCAGACTTGTAACAACCATTTGAGGTCGAGACAGATGCCTCTGACTATGCTATTGGGGCAGTCCTTACTCAACATGGGCATCCAGTGGCATATCATAGTGAGACACATTCAGACACAGTCCGGAATTATCCCACTTATGACAAAGAGATGTATTCCATTGTGTAGGCCTACTGACAATGGAAGCATTACATTTTGGGGAAGGAAACAATCATCCACATAGACCACCGACCCCTGTAGTTCATACACACCCAAGTGAAATTGCAGAATGATCACCATCAGAACTGGTCCACATACCTGCAACAGTTCCATTTCAATATCAAGTATAAGTAGGGCAACACCAATAATGCTGCAGATTGCCTCAATCGACCACCAATTATGGCGTTAACCACTGTGCTCAACTCTTGTGGGAAAGAGACTTTTGATCGGCCACTGCTCTACAAAAGTGACTGGAATTTGGCCACACTTACCAGACACTCTTGGAGGGTCAGCATGTTTTAGATTTTCACCTCCAGGATGACCTGCTATGCCACCTGGGTCACATTTGTGTTCCTTCAAGTGAGCGTGCCAAGATGATTTTGGAAGCACACTACAGTCGGGCTGTTGGGCATTTCGGGGTCGAAAAAACGGTGGCAGTACTGCAAAAGTATTTCTATTGGCCAAATCTTCGACAAGATGTCGGGAAGTACATCAGATCATGCACTGCCTGTGCCATTGCCAAACCAACATTCAAGAAGTAAGACCTCTATACCCCGTTGCCTACCCCTAGTCGACCTTAGGAATCCATCTCGATGGATTACATGTCGGCCTTCCTTCCAATAAGCATGGAAATGACTGTGTTTTTGTGATCATCAACAGGTTCTCGAAGATGGCCATTATGGCGGCTTGCAAGAA
Source organism: Pinus taeda (assembly GCA_000404065.3). Taxonomy (NCBI): domain Eukaryota; kingdom Viridiplantae; phylum Streptophyta; class Pinopsida; order Pinales; family Pinaceae; genus Pinus; species Pinus taeda. The sequence goes on along the minus strand of APFE031511821.1, from coordinate 90,588 downwards.
GAATATCACAATAGAAGCCACTGCTAAACTCTTCTTTGAACAAGTGCAGGTAGACTTTGGGATCCCACAGTCTATCATCTCAGATTGGGATAGCAGGTTCCTCAGTACATTTTGGTCCAGTCTCTGGTCGATGCTGGACACCAAACTCACTAAGTCCACAACCTTCCATCCTCAAACTGATAGCCAAACAGAGGTCATCAACAGGATGATCATACACATTCTATGCATGTACAACCCAAAGCATCCACTCACATCGGACAAGAGCCTTCCCTATGTTCAGCATAGCTACAACTGGGCCCTCCGCAGCTCAACTGATCACAACCCTTTTTAGGTGGGCTTGGGATTCCAACCACTATGTCCAATCGATGTGGCCATGCCATTTGCAGCTACTCAAGTAGATTCAGCTCATGTCCACTCTGAAATAGATAAGGCAAACAACTTCATTAAGCACATCCAACATATTTTCCAGTAGGTCCATGACATTTTGGAGAAATCAAATGCCAAGTACAAGAAACGACATGATCAACATCGAGTGCCACACAAGTTTTAGGTGGGCAACAAAGTCTAGTTGCATTTGCAAAAGGAATGCCTTACTAGAGCCTATTGGAAATTCAGACCACTCTGATATGGTCCTTACACCATTACCAAGGCTATGGGAGACAACACATTTGAGCTCAGCATTCCCCCATTCCTTGGCTTCCACCCAGTGTTCAATGTGGACCACCTACGGCCATACTTTCCACCATTACTAGACACATCTGACATTGTAGAACAACTCACACCCACAGAGTTAAATCCAGATTGCATGGAACAAGCTACAACTGATCGAATCATGGACACAAATATCAAGCACACTTGATAGCAGAATCTCCAACTGTATCGAGTTGTCAAAGCAGGGCAACTCCTCCACCAGGGCAAGTGGCTCACTAGGGACCAAGTTCAGCAGAATTTCCCTCATCTCATGAAGGAACTCAACGCAACGGGGACCATTAATTCATAAGGGGGGAGGAATGATCGAGGTGGATATTGGTGGCCACCCACTAATTCCGCTTGGATCCACACCAGTGCTTCTTTCAGCTTTTCAGTTTCCTTAATTAGAGCACAATTTACTATTTTTAGCAATTTTTCGGGTCCTAAACTTCCGGAGCCATTTTGAGGCCCTAAACGACGTTTTTTGGGAAATCTGTTGCCAACGATATTTTGCCCAAGATTGTCTTTTTTGTCTTAGTCCTCGAAAAGATATTTCCAACAGGCTATCATGCGCATCAAACAGAGATAATATGACCCATTCACAACCCTGGGAAGTTGGTTGTCCAACTCACCCCAACGAGGCCCACAAACTCTTGGTGTTACATCTCCTTGGGTTAGGGTTTTGGTTGTTTAGGGCTTTCTCTTATTGTTCTATAATAAAAAGGCCCTTGAGCCTCATTGTAAGACAGTTCATAGGCATGTAGCTGCCACATTTCTTCTCAGAGATAAGCTACCATCGCCCTAGCTGGTTTATTTCCATTCCTGTTTGTAAGCATATTTCAGTATTTTACATTAATGAAATGAAGTATTATTTCCACTGCATCTCTGTGTTTATGGTTATCTCTATTATTTGTTGCATTCTTGTTTAAATTCAGATCAGGGGGCTCTATTAGGAATTTGATTCCCTATGCGATCTACTATATAAGTAAGGATTTGACTCCCACTGAGTTAAATTATACTGTAACTGAAAAGGAATTTTTAGCTGTTGTTCATGCAATCAACAAGTTCAGACATTATATAACAGAACATGAAACCTTTGTTCATACAGATCTCTCTGCAATAGATACTTAATGAATAAACCTATTACTAATGGCAGAGTTACAAGATGGTTTTTACTCTTGCAAGAATTCAGTATTACTATGTTAGATACCTGGAAAACAAAACACAGTTGCTAATTTCTTGTCCAGAATTCAAAATATCAAAGATGACACTCCAATTGAAGATAAGTTTCCTGATGAATATATTTTTGCAGTGACTACTCAGACCCCTTGGTTTGCAGATATTGCCAATTACTTAGTCACAGGGAAATTTCCTTCACATTTCTTTCCTAGAGAGAAAAGAAAAGTCATTCAAATAAGTGCAAAATACTCATGGATCACCAATGAATTGTATAAAATAGGTGCAGATCTTGTGATTAGAAGATGTGTTAGGGAAGATGAAATGCCTGAGATTCTTAAGGCATGTCATGATGAACCGTGTGGTGGACACTTTGCTGACAAGAGGATAACCTATAAAATACTTTCTTTAGGATATTATTGGCCATCCATCTTCAAAGATGCCAAAGAATATGTCAGGAGGTGTGACAACTGCCAAAGGGTAGGAAAACCTGCTCCTTCAAATGAAATGTCACTACAAATTCAGGTGCTCAATAAACCTTTTGAAAAATGGGCCTTGGATTTTGTTGGACCAATTAATCCCCCATCCAAGCAAAAGAAGTATATATTAGTATGCATTGATTGTGTCACTAAATGGGTAGATGTTAAAGCATTACCTTTTGCTAATAAAAAATCTATAGTTAATTTTCTTTTGGAGGACATCTTCACTCATTTTAGTGTTCCAGGACAAATTGTGACAGATCAGGGATCTCAATTTACATCTAAAATGGTGAAGGGTCTTGTGAAAGATTACAAGATCAAACATAAGAAATTTGTTGGGCTGTGTTATATTCTTTCCACTACTAACCTACGTAGTGAACCAGGGGGTTAGAGTGGGGGCGGAGCCCCCCCTTCGTTGCGGCGATTGTGCAGCGGGGGGGTCACAAGCAGGGCAGCAGCCCCCCCTATCCGGGGGGTTTGAGGGGGGCGGGTAGCCCCCCTCTACTGGGTTCGGGGCAGCGCCCTGAGAAA
>APFE031511821.1:41687-85174 GCA_000404065.3 Pinus taeda | reverse complement strand
ATACACCTCAGCAAAATGGAGTCACGGAAAGAATGAACAAGACGTTCATGGAAAGGGCAAGAAGCATGCTCAGTGGTGCCGGGTTAGGACAGGAATTCTGGGCAGAGGCGGTGGATACTGCATGTTACTGGTCAACAGGTCACCTTCATCAGCGTTGGAGGATAAGACTCCACAAGAAGTATGGACTGGTAAGAAACCCTCTCTTTCACATCTGAGGGTATTTGGATGTGATGCATATGTACATGTCCCAAAGGAGAAACGAACCAAGTTGGATAGTAAATCTGAAAAGTGCATCTTTATTGGGTATAAGGATGGTTTAAAGGGTTATATTGGAACCCAAAAACAAGGAAGGTTGTGTACAGTCGAGATGTGGTGTTCAGAGAGGTGAAAGATGTTATTAAACATGATGTCCAACCAAAGGAACCTGTGAAGATAGAGTTTGAACTAAAGGAGGAAGAATCAGACTCTGTAGCAGAGGAGAAATCAGAAGATGAAGAGCCACAAACTCTGGCTGTGAGAAGATCAGTTCGAGAAAGAAGGCAGCCAGAAAGGTATAGTCCATCTGCTTTCTGTTCAAATTTTGCTTTGTCTGTTAATGATGATGATCCCAGAACTGTGAAGGAAGCAGTGGATTCAGAGGATGGAAAAATCCGGAAAGAGGCCATGGTTGATGAAATGGCATCTTTGCACAAAAATGAGGCTTGGGATCTGGTGGAGTTGCCGGGTGGAAGGAAACCCATTGGCAGCAAATGGGTGTTCAAGCAGAAGACAAATGTAGAAGGGAAGGTGGAGAAATACAAAGCTCGGTTGGTAGCAAAAGGTTATTCCTAGGTGCCGGGAATTGATTTTGGTGATATTTTTTCTCCTGTGGCCAAGGTAACTTCTATTAGATTACTTTTATCTGTTGTTGCTGCTTTTGATTTTGAGGTAGAACAGATGGATGTGAAGACAACATTTCTTCACGGGGATTTGGAAGAGGAAATCTACATGAAGCAACCTGAAGGCTTTGCGGTGAAGGGTAAGAAAGAACTAGTATGCAAGTTAAAGAAGTCTCTGTATGGGTTTAAACAGTCACCAAGGATGTGGTATCAGAAATTTGATACATTTATATGGGGACTTGGCTTCACCAGAAGCAAAGCAAATCATTGTGTGTATTTTAAATTAATTGGTGACCATGTTATTTATCTGGTCTTGTATGTGGATGATATGTTGCTTGTTGGAAATGACAAAGAAATTATCCAGGATTTGAGACCCAATTGTCCTCCAAATTCGACATGAAAGATCTCGGTGCTGCAAACTATATTTTGGGCATGGAAATTAAAAGAGATCGGGCAAAGAGGAAGTTCTGGTTAAACCAGAGGAAGTATGTCGAGACAATATTGCAGAGGTTTAATATGCAGGATAGTAAACCGGTGAAGGTTCCTATTCCTGTAGGTGTGAGGTTATCTGCTGAACAGTGTCCCAAGACACAAGAAGAGGAAGAGGACATGTCCCGTCTTCCATATGCAAGTGCAGTCGGTAGCTTGATGTATGCCATGGTCTGTACTAAACCAGACATTGCACATGCAGTGGGAGTATTGAGAAGGTTTATGTCAAAACCAGGGAAGGAGCACTGGACAACAGTGAAGTGGATTTTCAGGTATTTGCATGGCACTAGTGATTATGGTTTGTGCTACCAAGGAAGACCAGGATTAGACAGAGTGTTGGATATCTATGGCTTTGTTGATGCAGACTGGGCTGGAGATCTGGATCAGAGAAGATCTACAAGTGGGTATGTGTTTAAACTATTTTGAGGTGCAGTCAGTTGGATGAGTAAGAAACAATTTGTAGTGGCACTATCAACTACAGAGGCAGAATACATGGCAGCCACTCATGCAAGCAAGGGAGCAGTTTGGTTGTAGAGATTGTGTTCAAGTATGGGGTTAGTACAGGGAGCTATAAGGATAGACTGTGACAGCCAAAGTGCAATTTTCTTGGCAAAGAACCCTGCTTATCATTCAAAGACAAAGCACATTGATGTTCAGTATCACTTTGTGAGGGATATGATAGAAGACAAAAAGGTGTTGCTGGTAAAGGTGGACACTTTGAAGAATACTGCAGATGCATTGACAAAATCTGTGAGCTCTGAGAAGTTCTCTTGGTGTAGAGAAACAATGGCCGTTTCAGGGCTGGAAAAATGACTAAGCTATCCTGTGGCCCCCTGTGGAAAGAAAAAAACAAGTGGGAGATTGTTCGGTTGTGTTATATTCTTTTCACGACTAACCTACGTAGTGAATCGGGGGGTTAGAGTGGGGCCGAAGCCCCCCCTTCGTTGCGCCAATTGCGCAGCGGGGGGGTCACAGGAGGGGCGGGTAGCCCCCTCTACGGGGTTCAGGGCAGCGCCCCGAGAAATTTTTTTTGGACCCTATATTAGGTTGGGCGAACCTACCTATGATTTTCGGTCCATTGTTTTGGACGTGATGGTTTTCGGTCCATGGTATTGGATGCTTCAACATGTATAAATATGTATTGTAACATTGAAAGGAATAATGAAAAATCAAGCTGGTAGTCTCGGTTTTGAGATCCAGTGGGAAATCTCTGTGTATATGTGTTTTATGTGTTATGCTCTCGCATTTTTATTTTTCTGTGATTTAGAATTCATATGCAGGTAATTTCTGTATGGGTTAAAACCTACAAAATCTACTCCTTATCATCCACAAGCAAATGGTCAAGTTGAATCTACAAATAAAGTGATTGAAGGAATTCTCACTAAGACTGTGCATCTACATAGAAGAGATTGGGTAGAAAGGCTTCTTGAAGCCTTATGGGTGTATAGAACTACATGGAGGAACACAAAGGGACATATACCCTATGACCTTGTTTATGGGAAACAAGTCATGTTCCCTATAGAGTTTCAAATCAAAACCTTCAAGATGGGAGTCCACTTGGGACTAGATTTATCAGAGGCACAGAAACATAGATGGGAGCAACTCAATGAGCTTGGTGAAATCAGGCAAGATGTAGTTCAAAGAACCAGTATAGTCCAATAGCAGAGGGCTAAATGGCATGATAAATATATCAAGGAGAAGAAGTTTCAAGCAAGAGATTTGGCACTGTTGTTCGATTCAAAGTTCAAATATTTTTAAGGGAAGTTTCAAACTCATTGGCTTGGGCCATATGAGATTGAAGAAGTTTTTAATAATGGAGTAGTAGGGATAAGGACGATAGTTGTAAGAAAAATACCTATTCTTGTGAATGGTCATCGATTGAAGATATATCCGAAACCAATTTCAAGAGAGGAGTTCATTAAGATTTTCGAGAATAACTCTGAAATGAAGCTAGTGAAGAAGAATTTTTCTTCTCCACTAACTTAGTCTTTGTTTTTCCAAATAATAATAATAATACATTTTATGATTTTGAAAACCAATCATTGATTGACATACTTAAATAGAAAATACAATGTGAAAATAAGAGGTTTATGACATCCTATATTTTCCATTTCCTTTATGTAATAAGTAGTGACAAAAAAAATCATTTATCTACAATTTAGAGTCTACAAATTCATAGTCTCATTCCATCTCATTCTGTTTTCATTTTATTTTACAGTACCATTTCATCTCACTGTCATATTCAATTTACTTTTTATTTTTACAGTTTTACTCCATTTCACCCTATTTCCCATTTTATTTTACATCTCATTTCATCTCACTATCACAACCCATTTCCATTTCATTTTTACACTCATATTCCATAGCCATACTTCACTTTTCCTTCTTTTCACATTCTATAACTGATTTCATTCTACAGCTAATTTGATTTTGTAGCTACAACTTACTTATCAACTCTGGCACAATTGTATAGCTCACAAATAAATCATGAATGCAGGAAATTGAAGAGTCAAGTTTTGGAGACCAACTATGCTAAAAGTACCTACGGATCAACACCAATGGAGTTATCAAGCAAAAGGTTAGGTTCTAAATGTAAAATGCAAAATTTATTTCAAACAGCAAGTTAGAAACATAAGTCATGTACAATATGAATATTTGTATGTCTCCTTAACAATTTATCATTTGATTTGACTGCCACTTCATTATACCACATCTTCCATACTCGATACCAAATGGCCCATAATAATTTCATCATACCACATCTCTGCTTCACTCTCCATGCTTTGTACCTAAACGGCCCCTAATAACTCCATCTGTTAATGGTCAAGACTACGATGTGAGCAACATATACATGTCTCTCCAAACCTTCATCGTCTACTTATTCCATGCAAACCTGTACTTCCTTTTCACCATACCCGCAGTCAGTCCATTTCATAAACCAGGAGAGTAATTCTGGAAGTTAAAAAGAAATCTGCAAAATAGAAGCCATGGGACTCATTGTTAGGGTAGAGCCAGTAGGAGCAAAATATATGGAGGGATTCCCACAACTCAAGGAGATGCTGCAGAAGGTTGGATGGCTCAATTTCATTGAAAAATTTGATGGCTACCACAAAGAGATCACAAAATATTTTGCTAGGTCATTTGATGGTACAGAAGTAGAAATTGGAGACATTAAGTTTGCAGTAATGGAATTCTACATAGCAAAGGCTACAAAACTGCCAAGACATGGTGAGAGATGGTTTAAAAACAAGGAATTCCATAGTGAATCATGGAAACTAATCCTCTGGAACCCTGGTATGGATGTCTCTGTGTTTAGAAAAGGAATTCCTATTTCAGGACTTAAAAATAAATGGAGAAGCATGCTTTTGATATTACAAAAATTCATTACCTATGAGGGGAGATTCGTGTGCATGTATGTTTATCATATATGTTTATTTATGAATTTTCTAGAAAATGGAAACATCATCCTCCCTTCCTTCCTACTAAACAATTTAAGAAGGATGGCTTCAAATGTACAAAAGAAAATAGAATTCATAGACACAACCATGTACCATCATGGGTTGGTAAAAATATTTGTTGAGTTTCATTTGAAAAGAATAGGAGACACTTGGGAAAATTTCCTAATAAGAAACTATTTCCAAGAGGCACCAAAATCACCTGAAGAGGGTAATGCTAGAAGGAGTAGGAGGAAGAAGACCAGTATAACCATTCAAAGCAAACCTGAGTCCTCCGCACAGAAAAATGATGAAGAGATAGTCTCTGAAAAATTGACAGAGAATAGGGAGAAGATCAAACAAAAAGGGAAGATGAAAAAGGAAGCTGGTGGAATTAATGGAAGCAAATCTAAATATTCATTACAACAAAATGATGAAAAATCAATCTCTGAAGCAAATTAAGAGAAAAGAAAATATAGGAAAGGAGAAAAAGGGTACAAAGGAGAAGAACATAAGTCCTCTACAACTTAGAAAGAGCTCTAGACTCTGAGGTATGGTAAAGAAGGTATCATCAAAGGGAACAAAGTTCATAAATCTAGAAGAAGAAACCCTAGTACCATCTCCTGATAATGTTCCATCTACACACAGTCCTCAAAATTCTCCTGAACATCGAAGGTATCCCTAGCAGAGGATCTCGAGGCATAGACCTAGTGCAACAACAAATTTATGATTATATAGAATCATAGGAAAAGAAAAGCACCTCAATAGATCCAAAATCATCAGCTAATCCAGAACTCTCTATCAATCCATAAGAACCTCTATCTGACTCTCTCAAACAAGAAATCTATGAGTTAAATATATTGAACAGACACATCAACAAAGAAAATGAAACCCTGAGGGAACAAAGTAAATTGGATAAAGATATTCATGATAATAGAATACTACACCTAGGGCTATGGTACAAGAAGAATAGGAAGTTGAAGAGGAAGAATAGAAACTTGAACAGAACAGTCATCAACCTTAAATACAGACTTCTTATGAAGAAACCTAGGATGGCAGTCACTTCAAAGAGGAGCAAAAGAAGAAAGTTAGATGTACTAGCAAAAGTTTCTGAACAAATGCAATAGGAAAGAAGAATTCACATTTTTGACAAATTGCATGGGGACATGCAATGACTTTGCAGTGGGGGTATGTTGAACCTCAGAATTACCCTCTCCTTGACAACTTTTCTCACTTCTTTCCCATGTTTTTCCCATAAGAATACAGATCTCTATCAATGATAAATGATAGACTTTGTCTCAAGGAGGGAATTAAATGATTGACATGTTATATTTTTATGTTTTTTCTATTTTAATAAGTTTTTGCAAATTAGCTACAGAACACAGCCTATTCTGCAACTAACTGTGTATTTCGCAGCTATTTCCATGGTCTGGTAGGTTCCAGGTGTCAAATGAAGAAACCGACCACATGGGCATCTCTGGAATTAGCTCCACATGAATCCTATCCTAGTCACTCAGCCAAGATCGATAAGAAAGCCAACTCAAGATCACAATAAAAGGTGGAGTCAAACATATGAAACCCTGGAGCAATAGGACTCTTTGTCTACTCTTTGTGGTTAATTAATAAATCCAACAGTTTTGTTGCAACATTAACTTGGATCAGCCACCTGTGTTAATGATTTTGTGCAACCATCTTGCTCGAATTCAAGTCACATGTAGCTAATCAAACATTTACGTAGTCCCATTTTGATACATGTAGACTGCCTATAGTTGATTTTCGTCAAAGATAGTTATGAATATTTTCTTTTAAATACCAGTTGTACAGGAACCGAGGGGGTTTTTGATGTATTAAGTTTAGGTTTTCAACTCTGTAATTTTGGAGTTTTGTTCCTATTTATAATATAAAGCCATTTGTTGGCCGATGATTATTTGAAAGAGCTTTTTCAAGTAGTTATCAACTCAACCCAGTCAGTTGCAGAGGGCCTATGCATTGAAGGAGGTGTTCTTTTCATTTGTTTTTTAGTTCAGTTTTAATTTCACCATTTGCTTTTACCAGTGTTTCTAACTTAGGATGATTTCTTGTAGTTTGATTTCTTTTAGTTCTGATTAGTAGCATAATGTTAGAATTCAATTGTTCAGTCTTGTTTCTCCAATCCATTTCATAAAGGAAACGACTTTGTTTCTAAATAGAGTAAGGTTGAAAGTAATGAGGATGCATTGTTGACTAGTTTACTCACTGTTTTTGTTATTTATTTCCTAGTTTAGATTGTCAATGCATTGTATTAATGAATGTTTTTTATCACCATTTCAAGCTGATACCCATCCTAAACTAAATGGTTAAACATTCACTTTACATAATGGTTGAAACCAATCATTTACTTTCTACATGTTTTTATTTAGTTCTCTAGATGATGAAGTACATAGAGTTGTTTTTATTCCATCTCAAGAAGGTTATCCTTTGAAATTGAAGGTTAGAATAACTAGAAGTACTTCAGTTAATTTCATTCTTTCTATTTATTTCAACACACCTCACAAGTTCACCTTTTAATTCTAAGAATTAGATTCATGACTTAGGATTAATGACAAGATAGGACAGATGCTCTGTTTTACCTTCTTTAAACTTAGATTTTGACTAGTCCTAAGTTCTTGGTTCACCTTTAGGAGGTTCAAATTCAGTTTCTCATAGTTAAGTTTGTAAATCATTAGGAATCAAAGAACAGAAACCCTCAAACAATATAAAAATACAAAACAACAAAGTAAGAAGGGTTAACTAAGCTCATACAGTGCACTACACTTCATCAGCTTACAAACCTCTGTTGATAATTTATGCAAGCAATTTAGGACACTAAATTTACTAAACAATTACTGCTCCAAGATGGGTACAATTGTTAATATGGAGAAGACTCTAGTCATGATAATTCAATCCAAAAATAACAACTATAATAATTTCATTTATGATAACAATTACTTGGAGAAGGTTTCCTCATATAAATGTTTAGGTATTGACATTCACCACAAGCTCAACTAGAACTATAACATTGAGAAAATGATTATAGGGGGCTTGAAATCTACTATAAGCTTGAAAATAATTGTAAATTGATTGATGTTTGGGTTTGGAGTAAAAAAACGTTCCTCTTTTAGACTCTCATCACCACTATTATTTTATATGGGTGTGAGTTTTGGGGCTGCAGTATATCTAGAGAATGATGGAGAGATATTGAGATAGTTGAAAATAAATTTATATCCTAAAACCACAAGATTAAAGAAGATACTTCCTACCTTATTCTCTTTATAGAAGTTATCCTTTTCCCCATTAAAATCATGGCTATGTTTAGGTATATGATGTACACTAATAAACTATACACCATGGACTCCAAGTGGCTTCCAAAATTGCTTTCAACTCTAATCAAAATGGGCACCTCTAATTCAAGCATGGCTAGCGTAAAGGTGCCCAATCCTAGCTTGGCTATTGGGGCATAAAGGAGGAGATCATCTTGACGAATAAGGATGCAATTAAAACCCCCATTACTTCAAAATTTAAGGATAATTTGTGGGACGATAAGGTGTTACAAGGAAAAAGGAAGCTAAGATATTATAGAGGTGATCAAAACCACCCTTGCTAACTAAAATTATATTTTTGTCTTGACCGATGCTAAGAAGAAAATTATAATTGCAAAGATAAGAACTAATTCTCATGATCTTCGAAGTAAAACATGGGTTGTTCTATTCCAAAAACACCTTCTAATGAAAGAACCTGCCCGCTTTTAGATGCTAAGAGTTGAAGATGAAAAACACTTTCTCTTGGAGTGCGGGAAAATTAGTCACATTGCTCTCCTTTTCAAAACATTTGCCACTCTACTAGCCTTCATGAATTATCATTATCATATATTTTACGTATTAATGATTAAAAATATGTATTTCTATTTAAATATTACTAATTCAAATCCACAAAAATAAAATATATATAACCTCATAGATTTTAATAATCAAATCATGGAATAAAAATAATAATCCAATCATATATAAAAAAATAAAAAATAAAAAAAAAATCTCGTCATTTAAGCAAAAGAAAATGTCTTGACCAATTTTACTGTTTAAAAATCAGAAGAAATTTATTAAAAAAATTCTCAATGTCATCAAATCGTTAATGATCAAACTGTTAATGATCAAAATTCTTCAATTTTAAATTGAGATTTTGTTTAGCTAAAATATATATATATAAAAATCATAACATTAAAATATAATATATATTATTGTTTTTTTCAAATAATGACAAAAAGTGATTAATTTGTGAAATTATATGTTAATTAAGTTATTAGTTTAAGGAATACTTCTTGTTTGATATAATTTAATAATAAAATAATGATTTAAATTATATAGGTATTGGTTTTGAAAATGAAGTATTATGTTTCAAAAAGTTCCAACTTCAAATTTTTAATTTATTTGGGCCAAATAGTTTGGTACAGTTTGGTTCACCTAGAGGTTATAATGGTAACTTTTGGAAAAGTTGTGACCTCTTCACAATCCAAAAGCCCCAGGGATTCACAAGATGTTGTACTCATATATTCCATCAAAAATACATTTTCTCACATGAAAATTTGTTTTCTTGGATTCCAAGAAGAACTCCAAAACTTATAATAGTTAGACAACTCATATATACTATATATATGAAGGATGGCATTACCCATATTGTATAGGAGCAATAAAATGTTATTTAAAGAAGTTTTGCTCATATACTAATGAAAATTGTGTACCTTATTTTTCTATGTGGCTCCTCTAGATGTGATTGCTAAGTCCACAAAATATTTGTTATTTGTACTCACTGCCTGTAGGTTCATCCATGGAGTTTAACCCCAAGGGTGGAGATTCAACCAATAGAGCTAACTATCAAGGATTAATGAAAATTGTGTAGTTATTGTGTCAAACCCCAATTTGAAAGTCAAAAATATATATTTGACTTGTCTAATGTTAAGAAGAAAATGAATATTTCTTAAGGAACAACAAATCCTCATAAGTTTCATAATGAAACTAGGCATTGATCAACTTTGAGAACACCATAAAATGAAAAATTGTGACCCTTACTGAATCACTAAGAGTGTTAGAGATAAAAAACACTTTGTATTACACTTCCAAACTTTTCTACTTTTAAAACAACATAGTGATCTTGAGATCTTATCTTAATTCCTCTCAATGTTTTTGAAACATTTCTAACATTTTAATAATATTTTACCTTCTTAAAATAATGATGACCATATAAATCTAATAAATATTAACTATTATCATAAAATGGAATAATCTTATAATTAATATTAATATAAAATTAAAATAATATTTAAAAAATATTATTTATAATAAAAGCCTCTACTCAAAAAATAATATTAAACAATCAAGTTTCAATTTTTAAGCCATAGAGACTAACTTCACTCCATTTTTACTGTACATACTAAGGCTCTGTACTTCACATCATCTATGAACATGGCTAATATGAAAAAAATGGCTTTGTGTTAATTCCATACTTCACATCATCTATGAACATGGCTAATATGAAAAAACGTTATGGCAAAACCATGGAAATGACATTCCATATAAAAATCTGATACAATAAAAATGTAGTGTGTATCAAAACGCTACATGTTTGGAATGATATTAAGATATTAAAAAACACATGACGAAACAATCCCCTGCAGAACAAATGGAAATTATTCATAAACACATGACAAACAATTCCATGCAGAATAAATGGAAATAGATTTATATCAGAAAAGAAACAATTTCATAAACACATGACAAACAATTCCATGCAGAATAAAAGGAAATAGATTTATATCAGAAAAGAAACAATTTCATATTACGATGGAGTAATGGAAATTATTAAAAACACATGACAAACAATTCCATGCAGAACAAATGGAAATAGATTTATATCAGAAAAGAAACGATTTCATATTACGATGGAGTAATGGAAATTATTCAAAAACACATGACAAACAATTCCATGCAGAACAAATGGAAATAGATTCATATCAGAAAAGAAACAATATCATATTACGATGGAGTAAGATGGATTTTGGATTCATTAATAGATGCACTGTTAAAATACTATTTGTGATCAGATCACCCATTCAAATCAAAATGGATATGAATATCACAGTTCCAGATCACCCGTTCCAATCAATATGAATACGAATATCACAGTTGCAGTAAAGATAAATCAGGAGACTGTTAGAAATACAGTAAAACTATTATTCGATAGATGGATCTAATGGGTTTGTTCGAGCAGATCGGCGGCGGGAAACAACATCGTTAGCAGGAACTGGGGACGAGCTTCTCTTCTTCGAATTCACAGATCCTGAAGACTCAGCTTCCCAGCAATGGTATTTGGCCCTGTCGTATTCATCGCAGACGGTGGCGAGATTATCTTTATAGATTTTCCACCCATCACATGTGGCATCCTTCAGCAGTTGTGAAAATTCCTGTATGTCCATATTTGAAGCTTCTTCCAAATCTATGCAGATGTAACGAACAACGGCAGGAACATTGTTTTTGGTGGGAAGAGAATACCTTGGCTGCCCTTCAGGGAATTCTGTGAATGGCAGCATTGCGAAAATTGTCGAGAATTTGCAGTCGGGATCAGCCTCATCCTCCAGAATGGATAACATGTCCTGCAAATCAGGCTCTTGGTAAATATCTTCAGTACACCCCTCGTCAAATGGTAATGGCGTCCATCCTTCCAAGGCCAGCTTCTGTAACATCCAGAATTTCTTTTCTGATTTGTTCATTCCAGGGTCGTATTCCGCAAATGCAACTTTGGGGAAAAACTGAAAGTAGCAATAGCGGATGATGGACCATAAATAGTTGAGGTCGCCGAAAGTTTGCTCGCTCAGACTATTGCATGTTCCCACCTCCATGTTAATAGATCACAAATGGAATAAATAGCTCAATCCAAACATAGTTTCTGTGTCCCCTGTTAACTTTCTATTTATATTTGGTTATAGCAGTGAGCAAAGCCAGTGACTTGGGCTTTGGGCTTCACTTGACCCTAAATTAAATTAGGTTTAGGAGGCTTGGTCACAAAGTTAACTGTTCGGTTGATTTGTTCATTTTGTGATTTGTTTTTTTTTTAATATAAAACTACAATTAGATTAATAATGACTAACGGAGAAGTGAATTAACGGATTTTTATAGAAATGGATTAATCTGATTTGTTTTAAAATTAATATCAATTTGTTTCTTAAATCGATGAGTAGGTTAACCGTACAAAAAATAAGTTATTTAAATTATATAAAACTTTATTTCATTAAAGATAATAGAAATTATAATTAAATGCTGTGAAGTTTTTCAAATCACAATAATTTTGTGGTTTTAAATAAGACTTAGTCTATTTTATAAATGAATGGTCGTTTTCACAATATTTTTTATTTAAAATTTGACTAAGATTTTAAAAAATTTAAGTTTAAATTGTTTAATCTATATAATTTGATTGTTTTCGGGTGTTTGAGGCTGTTAATCTATTTTTGCATTTAAAAATGTATTTTAAATAACATAAATTCTTGAAATTGTATTGTTGGATTTGGGTGAATTCCGGTGAAAAAAACTATTTGGTGTATAAGTTAAACTACGTCTTCAAATAATAATATTGTTTTTTTTCAGACGTGGGAAAACCTATCATAACTGAGTTTTTAAATAAGCAATGAGGACACAATGCATACTCACTGAGCACCTTTATTGAAGGAAAACCACGCCTCCTGGAATAGCATGCTGGTGGGCAGGGTTTCACTCTGCGAAATACCTCTGAGTTTAGACTCTCTGAATTTAGACTGTTGACCTGTTTCCTTACGTTCAAAGAAAACAAACACAAGTAAAAACAATTTTAAAATATACTCCAAATCTTTTAAATAATAATAAATTAACCACCCAAATTGAAATAAACATTAAATATCAAATATTAAAATAAAAATGATTTAATTTAATCAAAATACATGATTCTCAATTAAAATTTTACGGTCAAGCTTAGCTGGAACGAGGTAAACAATAAATTAGTTAAACTAAACTAAACTAACGTGAATATTAAATATGTAAAGAGTTATTATAATGAATTTTGTTACCATTTTACTAATTAAAGTAATATTTATTGTTAATTATATTTAATATAGAATGTTATTAAATATTTAAATATTAATTGTGTTAAGAGCATTTTTTAACTCAATATGGTAGAGATGTTGTAATATTTAACATTTTGACTCATAAAATAAAAATAAATTACAAAAAACATAAAACATAAAATTATCCAAGTATTGTATAGATATTTAATGCCTCATTTTACATTTTAATTCAATAAATAAATAAAAAATATAAATAAACATAAAATTAATATTAAGATTATAGCATCAATTCCATGGGAGGAGCACGCGCGGAAGGTCACGGGTAGGGCGTAACAGTTAGGGTTTCTGCAGAAACCTACATCGGCAGGTTCCATGCCCTGTGATCACCAGATCTAACAGGGGTATGCAGACGAGTCAGGCACGGGGCCTGGGAAAACAGCTTCAATGGCTACCCCCTCGGGGGCGGAAGGGGACGCGCCAACAAGTGGAGAAATCCAACAAGGACCCGAGGTAACGCTAAATGAAGAACAGGGAAACGATGATAAATCCACAGAAGAAATGCAGAAGACAAGGGGCGACAAGTTCAGCACGAAAACCCAAAGGTTAGTTCATCTACTTGCAAGCCTGTTGCTGCTCACAGGCCAGAAGTTGAGTTACCTAGCCACCGTATTAATGCAAGAATACAGTATATGAGGGACCATGCCCTCATAGGTAAATTTATCGGATTTTGGCCAATAGAAAAGGCCCTGAGAAACTGGATCAACATCAAATGGCGTCCAAACAGAGAAATAACCCTGCTGCTAGGGTCGAAAGGGTTTTTTATAGCTATCTTTAACTGCCTGGAAGACAGAAACAGAGTGTTCGACGAAGGTCCCTATTTTTTCAACTCCGCTGGGTTATTTCTCAAAGAATGGGTTGCCCGTTTCAATCCAGATAAGGAAGATCTTAGCTATGCACCAGTATGGATTCGCTTGTACTCGCTACCCTGGGAATATTGGGAGGAGGAATCACTGAAAACTATCAGTTCAGTATTAGGAGACTTTGTCAAAGTTGCAGAAGAAACAAAGGCTGTAAGATATACCACTTATGCCTCCTATGCTAGGATTTGCTATACATGGATCTGAAGCAACCTTTGCCAGACACGGTGCGGCTCTTTCATGAAGATCAAGACTGGATTCAGGTCATTGATTATGAGCATGTCCCTTTCCGCTGCAAGAAATGTCATGCCTTAGGCCATCTCTTCAGAGATTGTCCCTTGAATAACAAGCCCACAGCCCTAAATAGCTGAGCGCAACCATCTCAGGATGGATTTACCAAAGTAACAAACAGAAGAAGAGGAAACAAAAAATCCATAGTACCCCCTAAGACTGCGCCAGAGGATCGGTCCAAGCCCTCCACAAGCAATAGCTTCGAGGCCTTAGCAAATACAGAGTTACAGGAAGGGTCTACTTCGAAAAAAACATCAAATCCCTCTTCAAAGACAGGAGCACAGAAAATGATTCCGGAGGGCGAAAAGATCACGACGGCTTCGGAAACTTGGAATAACCCGACAATGGACATAGACAATACAACACCCAGCCTGGACAAAGGGAAGGAGGCAGAAGAAAGTCTTCAAGAACCGCATTTCATGGATGAGGATAACGAACTAATAGATATTGGGGAACTTGACATTTTGGGTCTCGAACAAGCTTGCAAATCAGGTAAATTTGACAAAATCACTAATAAACAAGTAGACAACCTAGTAGAAGTCTTGAATAAAGCTCAGAAAAAATACTCTCTAGGGGTCCAAACAGGAAGTCAATGGGATGGAATATTCATCTCAAAAGACAGTAAAAAGAGAGCATGGAAAACAACTTTATAAAGAACTATCAAGATTGGAGAGGTCTTGGTTGAGTCTGGCAGATATGCCAAACTAACCAAGTATTACAATACCAACCCCAAACCTTCCCAATGAAGCTGCTATCTTGGAACATCAGAGGGCTCAAAGGCCCAAGGAAAGGAAAACTTCTAAAAAATTTGATCATGGAGGAAAAACCAACAATCCTATTCTTATAGGAGACCAAATGCAACTCGACACTTTTGGAAAAAACTGCAGCCAAGGCATGGCCAGGAGGGCAAGTCACGGCGGTAGATGCACAAGGAGCTTCAGGCGAACTGGTGATCCTATGGGATGCAGGTAAAATCCAATTACTGAACATCCATGCAAACAAAAATTTCATTCAAGCCACATTTCATCTTCTGGGCACGAATATATATGGCCACATTACAAACGTTTATTTTTCGCAAGAAACTCAGCAGAAAGCGGAAATTCTAGATGCACTTTCGCACCTCAATGTAGACAGGTCATACCCGCTCTGGGTGTCTGGAGGAGATTTTAATATGATAGCGTCACTAGAGGAGAAGCAAGGAGGGCGCTATAGAATTAACAGACATGGCTCACTTCTTAAAGATTTCATCAACAATAACTGGTTGATTGATCTACCCAGTTCCAACGGCCTATACACCTGGACCAATAAGAGAGTCACTCCAATGCAAATAGCATCTCGCTTGGATCAGTGTCTAATATCAGATAATGCAGTGCATATAGGGGGAGAGTTCATAGCCAACATTATTCCTTTCTCCAGATTAGATCACTGGCCCATTGCATTGCATTGGAACAGGCCTGGGAACAATATAAAAAGACCCATTCGATTTGAAGCTTTCTGGCTCTCTCATCCAGAATTCAAAGATTTCATACAGACAACATGGCAAAAATGTAATTCGACTGAGACCACAAAAATGGCAAGATTCCAAAAAAAATTGAAAATGCTCAAGGAGATAAAACAATGGAACAAAAACACTTTTGGCAACATCTTCGGGGAGAAGGAACTCCTCATTCAAGAAATAAAAAAGGTTCAGCAAAGAATAATTTTGGAAGGACGGTCAGAAGAACTAGCACAAAAAGAGCAGGAAGCGGAATACAAACTCCTAGAACGAGATCTACAGGAGGAAGTTCTTTGGAGGCAGAAATCTAGAATCCGATGGCTGAAGGAAGGGGAGAAGAACACAAAGTTCTTTCATAAAACCACAGTACAAAGGCGAATGAGTAATCAAATTTCTCAAATCAATAATGCACAGGGAGTCAAAATTGAAACCCATGAAGGAATAGAACAGGAATTTCTACAGTACTTTAGGACAATGAACCAAGAGCCCAACATCAACAGAGCAGAGGCAATTGACAGAATCTTACACCATATTCCTCGCTTAATAATGGAAGACCATAACACTCTTCTTCTCAAACCCATCAGTCTTCAGGAGGTAGAGACAGCAGTGAATTTATTAAAGGCGGGAAAAGCTCCTGGTCCAGATGGTTTTACTTCAAATTTCTTTCAGCATTTTTGGGAGCTGATCAAATGGGAAGTATGGCAAGTAGCAGAAGAATCGCATACTATGAGATGGATGTATCCGGGACTAAATGCAACATTCATCGCTTTAATTCCGAAATCTGAGGATTCTAACTCTCCGGAAAAGTACTGACCTATTGCCTTATGCAACATCATTTACAAGATCGTCTCCAAGGTAGTGGCTCTTCAGCTAAAACCCATGCTCCCATTCATTATCTCTCCAGAACAATCCGAATATGTAGAGGGACGAAAAATAACGGACGGGATCATTCTCACCCATGAAATTATTCATTCCCTCAAGCAGACGAAAAAACCAGGTATGTTACTAAAAATTGACTTATCTAAAGCATTTGATAGCATTTGCTGGGAATACATGCAAAAAATTCTGAAAGCTTTTGGTTTTGCCGCTTCTTGGATTCGCTAGATAAGTAGTCTCATTTCTTCCACATTTTTTTCTATCCTTATAAATGGGATTCCTTCTTCCACCTTTCACCCCTCCAAAGGAATCAGACAAGGGGATCCTCTGTCACCCTTTCTGTTTGTAATAATGGCGGAGGGATTAGGTCGTAGCATAAACTCGGCCATCCTTGCCGGAAACCTCAAAGGCATCACGATCCACCAAGCCCCCACCATTTCTCACCAGCAATTTGTTAACGATAACATGTTATTTGGGCATTCCTCTGTTCAAGAAGCATGTACTTTAAATTCTATACTTGACAATTTTTCCAAAGCCTCTGGTGCCCTCATCAACAAAGTGAAATCCCAAATCTTTTTCTTCAATACCCCACCGATTACTCAAAGAGAAATTGCCCGCATTCTAGGCTTCTCTGTAGCATCCCTGCCTTCCAAATACTTAGGAGCACCTTTAATTGCCTCTACCCTTAAGCATTCTTCATGGACCAACCTGTTAGAAAAGCTGGAGGCAAAACTATTCCTATGGACACACCGTGCCTTAAATATGGCCAGCAGGATTGTGCTTATCAAAGCGGCTCTTCAATCCATGCCGCTATACTTATTTTCCATAATGGCAGCGCCGAAATGGGTGCTGAAAGCGATCAAACAGTTACAGCACAACTTCCTTTGGGGAAGCTCAGGACCAAACAGAAAATGGGCTCTGGTGAAATGGGAGAAGGCTTGTCTCCCAAACATTGCAGGAGGCATTGGTCTCAGAGATCTGGAACATAGCAACACGATCATGGGAGCAAAAATCTAGTGGAAATGGCTATCATACCCAAACACTCCCTGGGAACGATTATGGACAGCAAAATATGCCAGCAACTTGCCTTTGGAGGAGAGCATAAGAATGACGGAAACAAGCAAGGGATCTGCAATGTGGAACTCAGCTATCAAGCACAGAGATTTAATTCAAAACCATAGTTTTTGGGAGGTGAAGGAAGGCAGCACGGCAAGATTCTGGACAGACTCATGGCAGCAACTCCCAAGCATAAAAAACCTCATCCAAGGAATACCAGATCAAGAAATAAATCAATTGGATAAGGTTATTCAATTCTGGAGACCCAAAAATGACTCAGATCACAGAGAATGGAAAGAAATATGCCACATCTTACCGGACAGCCCGGAGGTAATCCATATCTCTCTTTCCGAAGAACTGAAAAAAAGGAAAATTCTCAAGGAAGCAGGTAAAGACAAGCTGCGGTGGGGGTATGAAGAGAAGGGCACCTTTACAACTAAAGAGGCTTACAAAATCATTCTAAAAGATTGACTCACCAAGGACAAATTATGGGAAAAAATATGGAATCTGCCAATATGGCCGAAAATTTCGACATTCCTCTGGCTCCCGTTGCACAACTGGATCCTCACTTGGGATAATCTCAAAAAAAGAAAATTTGCAGGTCCTTCAATCTGCCTTAATTGTAAAATGGATGAGGAATCAGCTGCACACCTCATGCAAATCTGTCCTTTTGGAAGGTGACTTTGGGAGAAAGTTACTTTTCAATGTTGCAAAGAAGGGAGAGTGTTGGGGGACATCAATAATACGCTTCACAATTGGCCCCAAAAGCCCTATCAAAGCGAGATTCTCAACATTTTATGGCAAATTGCTCCTGGCATTCTGATGTGGAATATATGGAAAGAGCGGAATAGGCGGATATTTAAGGACCAAGCACTACAGATGGAGCAAGTATGGAAAATCATTCATAGCTATATCCAGGAAACCCTGTCTACTAAATGCTGGACCCAAGAGGATTTCCCTTCCTCGCCACAGGAACAGGCCATATGGAATAACTGGCAAATCAAAATTCAAAGTCCTAATTCTTCTCAAGGTAACTCTCCCATACATCAAGACTCCCCATCCAGTTGGTCTCCTCCACCCTTAAACACATTTCTGCTCAACTTTGATGGAGTGTCGAAAGGGAATCCGGGGAACATGGGTTATGGCGGCACAATAAGAAATAATCAGGGCAACCCTCTCATGATTTTCTTTGGCTCAATTGGCTGGAAAACTAATAATGCAGAAGAACTGGAAGGACTATGTAGAGGACTTATAATTGCGCAAGCTCAAAGGTACACTCCTCTTATAGTGGAAGGGGATTCTCAAATTATCATAAATATGGTCTCAAAGATCCAATAGGGCAAGGATGTAAAGAAGGTGAGTAGCAGCTGGAGATTGGCCACTAGGCTCGAGCTACTCCAAAAATGGCTCAGAAGCAATAAAGCCATATCCTTCAAACACATCAGGAGAGAAGGGAACAAATTGGCTGATTTCTTAGCCAATCTAGGAGTGGACAGGGGAAAGGAATTCTTCAAAGGATCGTTGCAGGGAACAACTTCGGAGACAGAAATATCCACATTCCAGGATATCCTAACCAGTGATATGCAGACAAGGGGAGAAGCTCACCCGGATGCGGGGGTTCGAACTGCATTGAATAGGCATTAATAGCTAGCCATGTGGAGAGGACAACGGGCAGCTAAACAGGTTGGAGGTAAAAGGATTTATGCCGTCGAACTTGAAAGGCATTCATTGCCATTTAATTCATCGTCCGCCCCAAGGCATGAGCTGTGGTGATAACAGGATGGAGAAGTGCACCACTGGAACATTCTCCCTGGTTCAGATTTGGTTGCAGGCTGAGAGTGTAAGGTCTGGTTTTAGGAGGATTGAGGAAGGTGGCTATGGTAAGCACAAGCCTTTCTCTGTAGCTTTGCTTAAACCTGTGTATGTTCCTGTTGTTTCGACCCCTCTGAATGTAGCAGCGGGAATTGAAAGAGAGATTCGCTCAGGGGAGGAGCGGCTCTATGGTATCAACGAGTTCCTGGTTGACGAAACCAGCATTCTCAAAATTGTGGCTGTTTGGGACTCCCTCCAGGAGATAACCAGTCTCCAGGTTGATTCAGGGCAACCACTGTTCTTAAGCTTTCTCGCTACTGTCAAGAGAATTCACATGGCTCCTCATTTAAGGGCCACTCCTCGGCATGGGCATAACCATGGGCAACAAGGAGGTGTTGGAGGGAGAGGCAGTCATAGCCCTCACCGTGTTTCACCTCTCGCCTGTGCGTTGCCACCTTCAAACAGATCCGACGAGTCAAGACAATCGATCAGCAACACAGTCCAATCTACTAGGTTTCAATATCGCCGTCGAACAAACAAACCTTTAATTTCAGATCTTGTGACGGTCATCTTCTTGGAAGAAGATGAGGAAGAGGTCAATATGAAGGATCCCTCTGAGGAACAGTCGCCTTCTCCTTCGAGCAACTCCTCGCCGATCAGGTGGATGGAGGACAGCTCCTATGCCCCTTCCTCGCAAAGCAAAATTGAGGAAGAGAGCACTTTCACTCACATAGAGGAGTAGGCTGAGGTGCTTCAGGAAATTGGGAGCATGCAGGAAAAGAACAGTTTGGATTTGGCTCAGGAACAGGCAAAGACTCCTCAGGAGAGGGTAGACACAAGGCAAACCTCTCCCTAGAAACAAAGCATGCACAAGAAGCCGGATAACTCCTTTGCCACCTTGATGTATCCCAAGCTGCCACCGGGAATGAAGCTTGAAGATGTCCAGGATGGCGTGGAGATAACCTGGGAGCCCCTTGACGAGGACATCGGGCAAGGATCCGAAAATATCAAGTAATATGCTCTGTTTCGTATGGTTAGTTTTCCTGCTCTGTTTTGGTTGCTTGTCATCTTGCATGATTTCACTGTTTCGGCTCTACCTGTTCGGTTTTCTTGGCTCGACGTTTGGCGGCTGGAGTATATTCCAGCAAACAGCGGCACGTCTACAAATTTTCCTCTGTCTCTTTTCTCATGTTTAGTATCCAGGCAGATTTTTTGATATGTAACATTTTGCTCATGTTAAATCCACTCTGTGCTACAACTTGTACAAGGTTCCTCATCATCAGTGGAACAGTCAATTTTGTTAAAATTTTGAAAGAGAGTTGCACAGTCATCAGTGGCACTCTCAGAGGTTCAAACCTCTTGTACATATTTTTACATCTTTTTTAATATAAAATAGCTTAGTCTTTGCCCAGAAAAAGAAAAAAAAAATTAATATAATATTTATATTATAGTTATATGTATATAATTGCACAACCCTAATCCATCTAACTCAAGATCTACCAAGCACCTAAAGCGATCAAATCTCTCAAGATGAAAACCTCTATAAGAGTCGAAAGAGATGTGATCTATCTCCATACTTGGTAGATCTCTGAACTTAAGATAGATCTAGGCTAGCTAATAAATATTTAATTATTAATTGAAAAAGAAAATATTATAATATTATAAAAAAGAAAGAGAAGAAAAGGAAGAAGGTGGGGTCCTCAAGAAACAAAATGCAAGATGGTGAACTTCAAAGTGTTATTAAGAACATGTTAATCATTACAACGATAAAGCCAACAACTTGAGTTATCGCCTCGCCAACATAGAAAAGTCACAAACCTAATTTGGAGAAGGACAAAAAAAGTTAAGAGAATGATGGAGGAAATATTATAGAAAGATTACAAAATCAAAGAGACTAACCAGAAACTGGATGAGCATAGTGATCAAATCACTAATCTAACAGAAAAAATGGACATACTATTGTTGTAGTCCTCTCCCTACTAGGAAATGGTAAATATTTAGCAAAGTACAAATGGACCTGAATTTTCAGATCCACCTGGAATGGTTTTTTGAGGAAGCCAGTACTATACCAACGATCCAGACAAAGACTATCAATGAATTAAAAAGAGAATTACCTAAGTAACATGATAAATATCTTAGAGGCACTATTGTTTGGCTTAATAAAATGGATTCCATTTTTGAGTCAAACCTGCCAATAGGTGAACGAGAAAAAATCATGACCTCATCCAACAATTTGGAACCTAATGCATATGAATGGTTCCTACGGTGGTCTAGAAAATGTGATGCAAGATCTTTTATTTGGAAAAACTTTGTAGATGATTTGCTAAGAAGGTTTTATGAAAAATAACATGATGATGTCTACAAAAGATTTGTTCATCTTAAGAAAAAGGGATTGTAAGTGAATATATCCATGAATGGGAAGTATTAGCTACAAGATAAACATGATTTACTAATGAAAAACTACTTAAAATGTATAAATGTCGATCTATGGAGTATACCTGTGCAAAATTTAAATTGTTCAAGCCTTAAATTATCAAAGAAGCTAGACATGCGGCAAGGCTTATTGAACAAAAACATACGTTCAAAATGTCGTTATTCAAGGAAGACGAAGACCAACAATAATATTCAAGTAAAAAAAGATGAAAAAAAATGTAGTTATTATGGAGACAAATGGAAATGAGGACACATATTCCTTAATAATAAATTATATACTTGTGAAGTTAAGAAAGAGCTAGATAGCTCAAGTAATGAATCAGAAGGAAGGGTAAAAAAGAAAAATAATTGTTGCAAGTGTGGAAAAAATTGGACACCAAGATATAAATGTGAAGACATGTCCTCACGCTACTATAAAATAGTAGATGGAAGGAAAATTGAAGTACAAGAACCTGATGAAGAAATCATTGTCACACATAAAGAAGATTCATATCTTGAGGAACCATCATTAGCTACAATTTCATGTGACTGAAAAAACCATGGTGAAGATAGCAATTCTTTAAAAGATCAAGAGAAATAAACAACTGTATGATATGTTCCACGACATCTTCGAAAGAAGAGAACACAATATCCAAGATGAAAGAACATTAATCTTACCACACCACCTACAAACATGACAAGGAGATTACACCCTAAAACCCTAGAGCTTAAAGGACTCAGAAGAGGTAGAAATGTTAATATAGTTATAGATTCTGGATTCAGTACTCACAATGTATAAACATTGATCTTGCTAGACAACATGATATTTGCATATGCCTAATCAAGGACATAACCATGATTGTCACTACTGGGAAAAAGTTCGAAGAGATAGGAGAATGCCATAAGGTTTCAATCTAGATACAAGAACTAGAGCTACAAACAGATCTATTTTCCCTACCGCTCAAGAAATGGATATAGGTCTAGGTGCAAAATGGTTAATTCAACTAGGAACCTATACTACAAACCTTGAAGAATAGTTCATGGAGTTTAACTAGCGAGGACAACATTACAAATTATATGGCGCTAACACTTCCACCTTCAAGGTATGAATACACATTAGTCCCCTGATCGGCCCTGACCTAAGTTCAGCATTACTTAGCCAACCAAATCCCTACACTATTGGCCCATTCGGCATCAACCGATGCAGCGAAAACTAAAGTCTCACCCAAAGTAGTATGGGGGGATGTAAGAACCACGTTTCCACACCCTGAGATGGTTGTGATGTCGGTTTTATACTTTAACTCTGCCTTCACGTAGATTGATAAGCCTTCAGAGCTTATCGAAGTACTCCTTTATTATTCTTTCAGAACTTCCATGACGGTCTGTGATCGTCCTTCATGTAACCCTAACAAGTGATTCAGGCGCTTATGCACCTCTGTAACTACTTTCCTATATAGTTTCCTGAATTATGTTAAGTGTTCGTCAATTTTACCATGCAATTAAGATTGTCTTCGCCTAAACATATATCACTACTTGCATTCATATAACAGAGGGAAAAATATATATTTTTGCATCAAATTAGCAAGAAAACATAAATCAAGTACTTAACATAACATAATCGCATGCAATTGATAGAAGTAAAATGCATAGTAATTTCAGAATAATTCTCTTTATTGATGGTTCAGGTTTTCCAGTACAAACTCTAACTGCCCTATGCACACAGTTGTAGGGGTTCACACACTCAGCTGTGGACTTCTACCCTAGGCCTCTGCACTCTCAGATGTAGAGCCTCTTTCCTACACTAAGACTCTTGCTCTTAGCTCTTCATAGACTCATCAATGACTATCTATGGACTATCCTATCTTATACTCCTCTAAGACCTCCTTTTTATACAATCCCATGGTCCGCGGACCAATGGCAGATCTCATCAAGACGACACAAACTATCTAAACTAACGGCGGAAACCCTTTTTGACTCTTGATATCTTCATGCTTCGCAACCACAAATGCGAAGACATTACATTTCTTTATACAAAATTCGGACTTTTTTCCCCAAAACTCGGGCTTTTAACCCCAAAATTGACCCCATGGGACACGTTTCCAATAGGCCCCCAAGACAAACATGGTGACTCGCCCTCGAGTCATTTGGTTAGCACGGGGATCTTGTCACGAAGACCTCTGAGCTCCACTTGGACTACTACAACTTCGGCAGTGCACTGTGTTGTTGCCTGCTTCAATTTTTTTACCAGCTGCTCTCTCGCTAGCCCTGCACCATCTACCTG
This sequence comes from Pinus taeda, assembly GCA_000404065.3. Lineage (NCBI taxonomy): Eukaryota > Viridiplantae > Streptophyta > Pinopsida > Pinales > Pinaceae > Pinus > Pinus taeda. Next base: position 61,132 of record APFE031511821.1, on the reverse strand, counting down.
TACCTTCTACTATGTTCTGTATAGACTAGCTATTTTTCCTTCGATGGTAGTTGTGAGCACATAGGCTTCATCAAGCCAAGGCCCTATTTTGGCCTTGAGGATGCTCTCTTTGCATTGCACTGTATCCACTTGCTCCTTTAGTACCTTTTCCTCCTACATTTTTGCTAGCCTCTACTTAAGGGCGATGGTGCGTTACATCACTTTGACTTCATTATATCTATGTTGTAGCTCTTGGGCCTCCATTTCCAACCTTTGCAAGGTGGGATCCTCCTGTAAATTTGTAGCCACTTCGAGTTCCTGCTAGAAGAGCATAGTGCACTCCTTCACTACATTATCTATTACTTCCACAGCGTCTTCGACAGTTGTCTTGCACTACTCTCTGAATTCTGGCGGAGTTGAAGGTTGGGCCTTCCATTGAAATTATGCAATCTTGAGGTTTAGGTCAAACTAAACCTTAACCAACTCTATTCTTGCATCGCACATGTTGGTAGCGAGCTTCTAAATCAGCACATTTACTGGCTCATCATTTGGAATGTCCAGCTCTGGGACAGACCTGCATGCCTTAGCCACTACCTTGGCCACGTTCTGATCTTTTTTTTTGATGGCTTTGACAAGGTCAATAGAAGAATCTCTTTGTATAGTCATCTGAGCGTTGTTGACTTTCTACTCACTGATTACCTATAACACGCATTGTTTGTAGGCCCAAAGTTTCGTGAACACACCATCTTGCAAAATGTGAAGCACCTCACTGGGAAGCACGACCAAATTGAGCCCAACTCCTTTGAGGGTGCTGACAGTGGGCCTCTCAGCTTTGGTCTCAATGGTTGGCACTCCCTCCAACAACACTATTTCCTGGGGATCTAGTGTGCACACCATCCTTGCTGCTTCTGATCTGCCAGGCACAAAACTAGTTGATGATGTTGCTTCATCCTATACTGGTCTGTACTTACGATGCCTAGATCTATAGCTCATGCAGACCCATCTAAATGGCACCCAAGGCTTGCTTTTATTGTATCTTGAATTGCTGTAACAGTTCCGCGGTGGCATCCCTTATCGTATCACCGATATCATTCAAATCACCTTATGTTAAGGTGATTGGATCGAGATAATTCTTGTTAGCCTTAGACTTCTTTCATGGCCCTACCTTTCCTCGATCTCTATTGTGCTTAATGCAGAATGGAGTAGTCTCTCAGTATGCTCCTCCCTGTTTTGACTACTGGTCCTCCTCCTGCATCTTCGGGGAAGGTGACTTCTAACTCCTGTCAGAGCCATGCTCCTCTTCTTCTACCTGTCCTCCCATCTACTTTGTGGTAGAACCCTTTTCCTTGGCCTTGTCCTCAACCTCCTTTTTTCTCTTTGCTGCCAACTATTCCATCTTTAGCTTGGCATCCTCCTTTTTCCGCTGCACTGCAGTCTTGTAGACCCAGCTTTTAAGTCTAAGATAGCATGCCAATCTAACGGCCAATAATCAAGGACCATTGTAATTGCATCATCTATTGATAGGTATGGCAGGTCGTAACATTTCTTCTCAAGATCCTTTCATGCTCATATCGAGACACGGTGGAAGTCTGCCTTGAACTCCACATACTCTTGTAGCTTCTCAAAAATGGTTGGTGACAATAGTGGTTTGTGGTTGATGGCCATATGGATACTCATCTCCATCAAGATTCAAAAGATCTTACTCTCCTTGACCCTTGGAGGGTCCTTTGTAGCCCATAGCAAAGCGAACTTCACTACCTCCCATAGGTTGAGTGCGGATGGAGGAAACTGGCTATCCTCTGGTAACTCCCATGTGACCAACACTATGGAAAACAACAACCTTGCATAGTGGACTGTTTTACTGTGATCCTGCACCTCTCTGCAATTCATGAGGAACTCCCTGTATAGGTAGTGTGCCTAGTTAAACTTACGCCCTTTGCCTATTGGGCCACTAAGGCTACTACTGGTGGTGGAACTTCATCTACATGACACTTCTGCATAATCCTTCCTCCCAAGATTTTCATTTCTACTTTGACCATGGGGTCAGTTATACTTGTGACGGCATTGTCACGTGGCTTCTTGGCGAGTTTGAATTTGTCCTTCATTGCTTCAAGAAGGTCGCACTTGCCCATCATTTTTCCAAACGCCATGGCCGATTTTCTCTCGAGTGTGGCATCTGAGTGATCTTATGGATCAACATGTCAGCGATGGGTATCGGCTCTTCCAGACACAGACATCTGTTGTGCACCACGCACAATATTTTCTTGATCACTACCATGGTTATGGGTGTGTAGTTGTGATGCGATACCAACAACATCTTTAATAGACTTGCCTTATCCACCCATTTTACCCACTTCCTTGGCCCCAGCGTGGTCACAATGGAGTCTTTGTAGAAGACGCGGTGCATGAGTTGGTCTATTGCTAAATGGGGAAAGCATTCCACATCAGCCAAATCCTAATCCTCCAATTTCGAAAGGGGGATGTACCCTAGGCACGGTCCCTCAAAAACAATTTGGTCTAGTGGTAAGGGTGTGTGCAGTGTGAGATTACTTTCGTCAATATCCTTCAGAACCTTTCTCTTGCCTCTGTGCAAAAGAAAGTACTCAGGTACTTTAGAAATGGGGTCAAACCCCTCCACATCAACATCCTCTGCCCCCTCCATATCAATGTTGTCAGCACCCACATGGATTTCTTCAACATTGGCTTTAGGCTCTAGGTCAATCACCTTGCCCTTGTCTTGCACAGTGGGCTTTCCAATCTGTGGGTGCTTTCTGGGTGACGCACACACCAGTTGTTGTACTTTCTACTTATCCTTCTTTTATTTTGGACCATCCTCCATTAGCGTAGGCCTCGGCCTACATGTCCTTATTAATTTACACACTTTTTCTGGTACTTTGACACTTTCAACCTCTGGGGGAGCTCCCTCAGCGGCCATTACTAGCTCTAGGGTAGTTCCTTCAGCTGCCATTTTTTCTCCTGCACTCATGGTTTCTGTGGGCACCAACATAATGCTAGATAACACCACCTGCATTTAATTTGCTAACTTCTCAAACACTAAACTCACTATCAGGGCTTCAAATATCTCAAGGTTCATACACACTTGAGAGATTAATACCTCAATTCTTAAAATGCCAAGTGTTTTTCACTAGGAAACCACCTATAATTTATAGGCATTTTTGAATTCAAATCCGATTGTTCCCCCCATAACTCATTCATAAATGGTGGATTGGCAGCAGAATTTCACAAATATTGCCCATAAATTCCGACATTAATGCCACCCCCCTGGCCCATTCGGTCGTTTTCCCATTATCAAGTCATGAATAGTGACCATAACGGTCACTTTCTGCTACCCTGTGTAGTCCATTCTTGGGTAGCGTAGTTCCTTGGGCGTTTCTGCTGACACTCTGGCATTCCTTCATTCTATGCAGTTTCCTAATCCCGCAGCTCCTTAACCTAGGCAATGTAGTTTATAGGCTCACGCCTCCTTCTAGCTACCTAGAGAACTAAGCCTGTGCCGCCATCATGTAGTCATCTAGCCAAATCGCCGATGTGTGGCTTCAATTGGATGCCATTCACCCATCCTAGGAATGGTTCTCCATTCAATTTTACCAACTGAACTGCTCCACTAGCGGTAATCTACTTCATGACATAAGGCCCCAGCCAACGCATCCTAAATTTCCCTAGAAATTTATCAAAATTGTTGTCATATAACAAAACCAAATCACTTACCTTGAAGGTGCAAAGTTTGATGTGCCAATCGTACCATGCCTTTTTGCACACCTTTTGAACTTGTTGATGAAATCTAGCTAGAAATATATCCTCCTCAAGTTCTGTTAGCTAGACAAGCCTCTCTTCCAGGGCTCTGTAATCCGCTATTCTTGTGAATTTTGCTACACACATACTAGGTACAATGTACTCCATCGGCATCACAAATTCTATGTCATAAACCAATTTGAATGATGTTTGTCCAGTCAACTTCTTGCAAGTCATCCTGTAAGCCCATAACACTATGGGCGCTCAAACATCCCAATCATTTCTTTGAGCATTACAAATATTTTTGAGTGCACTCTCTAGTATTTTATTAAACGCTTCTATCGTTCCCTTAGCTTGCAGGTGATATAGCATGCTCTTCTGATGGTAAACCTGAAATTTCTCCATCATCACATTGATCATCTCATTGAGAAAGTGTGTACTACGATCGTTCATTAGAACTTTTGGACAACCAAAGCATGTCAGTACGTACTCAAAGATAAATTTGGCTATTGTCATGCTTGTACAGTCCTTCACAGGCTATGCCTCCACCCATCTGGTTAAATACTCTGTCATGGTGATGATATATCAGGCACCCATCTTCCTCCATCGAGGCTGAATTGGTCCTACAAAGTCAATCACCCACTTCGCGAAGGGCTATAGTGATATCTATAGATTCAGCAGTAGCTCATCCCTATGCGAGGGTCTACCCATCCTTTAGCATGCGTCACATGCCCTACAATACGATTTTGAATCCTTATGCAACGTCGACCACCATAACCCAGCGCGTAGAATTTCTGCGTTGTTTCCTTTCCTGCATAATGACCTCCTGTGGCTCTATCATGAGGCTCAGTGAGGATGTTGTTTCATTCAAACTTTGGCACATAACGTCGCGATATTTCATCTGATCCCATTTTGTATAAGTGCCCTACAATGACAAAAAAATCTTTCGCATGCACTACCCGTTCCTTCTTTTGTTGACTTGTATAACCGTCCAAAGCTATTCATATTGTCAGGAAGTGGATAATATCTTCAAAGTGATTGTTCGCGATGTGCACTGCATAAAGTTTCACATCAGGTAGCCCCTCTTCCAAATTAGTAGGCTCCTCCCCTATTTTAATGCGCGATAGATGATCTGGTCCAGCGTTCAAGGGTCCTAGTTTCACAATAACTTCAAAATAATATTCGTGGCAAAACAACAACCACCTGCATATCTTTCCCCCGAAACATAGGCTTGTTGACTAGGTATTTCAACGTGGAATGGTCCATATACATCTTAAAATGTCTGCCCAACAAATAGTGCATGAACTTCTAGATCATGTACACCATAACTAATCCTTCGTGCTCTGTTGTGGAATAATTTTTCTCCGCTTTGGATAGATTTCTACTTTTGAGCGCTATAGGATGATCTAAGTCCCCTTCACCAGCCCGTGTCAGTACTGCTCCCAGCATAATACATGACATGTCCACATGCACATGAAATTCCTTCTTCCAAATTGAGAGGACCCAAATTGGCACGGTGACGATCTTCTCCTTCAGCACATCCAAGAAATTTTGGCATTCTTCTTTCCAATAGAATGTAACATCCTTTTTTAACAATTTTTCCATCAACATGGTAATTTGCGAATAGCTATTGATGAATTTCCTATATTATCCCATATGCCCCAGTGTTGTACGCAGTTGTTTCACACTCCTTGGTGTCTCCAAATTGATTATGACCATGATCTTAGTTGGGTCTACCATCAAGCCTTATCTACATACCACATGGCCTATCAAGATCCCAAAATGGACACAAAACAAACGTTTCTTCAAATTGAGCATGATCTGATACCTTTGGCATGTATCTAGCATCAAGTGCAGATTTTCCACATGGCACTTCACCAGTCCGAACACTATCCAATCGTCAAAGTATACTTCTTGAAATTTATGAATAGAATCCTTGAACGTCGCAATGACTACGTGCGAAAATATTGTCAGCGCATTCTTTAGGCCAAAAGGCATCACCGTACACTGGAAGCAACCCCACTTAGTCACGAAGGTCACCTTTCTTCTATCCTCTAACGTGATCTTGATTTGATGGTAACCAGAGAACCCATAAGTGAACCAATACGCTTCTTAGCCACCAACATTATCCAGGACCTCATCGGTAAATGCGGTTGGGAAGGGATCATGCATGCAAGCATCATTCAACTTCCTGAGATCTACAAATATCCTTATTTATTCCTTCTTCTCCTTTTCGTGAACCATTATTGGGCTTACCCAATTAGATTCTTCCACTGGTTTAATAATACCTGCCGCAAGCATCTCGTCTAATTCTAAGCGGACGCTTCCTTTATACTTCGGATTGAGGCGGTAAGGTATTTGTCGCATAGGTTTTGCATGTGGTTTTAGGGTGATCTTCATGACACCTAGGACTCCTATTATTCCTTTCAGATCGGAAAATTTTGTGGGGAACAAATCCTGATATTCTCGGAGTAGTTAAGCGACCTTATCTATTATCGCATCATCCTAGTAATCCCCAATCTTCGCAAACTTTGGATCTACCTCTGTGCTAATATTCACCTTTCTAGTTCTAACCATCTTTGCTATGTCACGGTTCTCTAGTTGTGGTCCTTCAACTCCACGGTGAATTTCACTCTTTGAGATATTAATCTTTCTCGTGTCTTCATCTTCTTCTTCTGTTGTTACATTGTAATAATGCAACACGCGGCTTAGTTGGTTAGTCCAATCAGGTTGAATAAGGTCTAGAGGATCTTGCGATATACTAAATATGATGATCTTAACCTCTTGCAACACTTCATTGATATATTCAAATCCATCCTCAAAACTAAACGTCATCATAAATCCTTGTCCCAAAACATCCCATTCTTCGGTGCCATGATGAAGTTCTGTCTCCAAGTAGCAATTAATTGGTATAATATCCAAGGTATGACAAAACAAATGGAACCACTCTGGCTGGGGCTTCACTCCATATACTTCATTCCATTTGTCCAAATGACTGTGCGGATCATTTCTACACTCCAGCTGAGGCTTCGCTCCATATACTTCATTCATTTGGCCAAATGACCGTGCGAATCATTTCTCCTATCATAATTTTCTACTAGTAGTACTTTCAGCTGGCAAAAGCATATCCTCATCATTCTTTTATATTCATGCCAATCCTCCAAACTATCCTTGTGCGTACCCTGCCATCTTGTGAGTGTAGCACGTAGTGCCCAATCTAATATCTGGAAATGATGCTTCTCTGGTACTTCCCTTTCAAATGAATCCAAAAAGTGATCAACATCAGTTAACCCATCATAGTGAGGTAGATTTCTTACCTCTAATGGTACACAGTGCAACGACTTGGTCATCATATTACATTGTAGTGTAGATACCTAAAGTAGCTGATTCTTCTAGTGCTTTGGTTCCTCATCTGAGTCTGATGTGTAGGAGCTCTCGTGGTCCAATGCAATACGCCCCTTTACTGTCGGATTCACCCAATCCTGTTCTTGCACCATTATCTTCTAAATCTCATCCAAATCCTCATCGCTTTCATAATCATAGACCGGTTATGTATAGTGCGGTCCTTCTTCAAGATCCAATGGCACCACTACATGTAGCTATTTCTCCTCAAATATCATCTGTCGCTTCTTCAGGTTGATTACCCCATTCATGTCAATGGCCTAATCGATCCCAAGGAGTGCGGGGTAGGGATTTCTATCATCCACAATCTCTATTACTTCAAAATTGCTAGTGCGCTCGCACCTTCGATGTCAACTATTACCCCCTGCAACCTCCCGATTTGGATGATTTTCTGCCCATTCTCCATCCTTAACTGAATCAAAGACGATTGTAGCACATGTCTCTCCATTCTTTCCCATTTTTTTCAGAAAAACAATCACTTCAGACCCTAGGTCAAAGATAAATTGGTCCATTTCGTATCGGTCCTTACCGAGGTTCAACGTTAGTTAGCCAAGAAAATCCCTACACTATTGGGCCTTTCAGCATCAGCTCGCGGAGCATAGAATAAATTCTCACCTGAAGCAATATGGGGGAATGCAGGAACCAAGTTTCCACACCCTGAAATGGTTGTGAATTGGTTTTAGACTTTAACTTTGCCTTCACACAAATCGATAAGCCTTTAGGGCTTATCGAAGTACTCCTTTATTAGTATTTTAGAACTTTTGCGAAGGTCTACAATCATCCTTCATGTAACCCTAATAAGAAATTCAAGTGCTTACATGCCTTTGTAACTACTTTTTTGTATAGCTTCCCGAATTATCTTAAGTGTTCGTCAATTCTACCATGCAATTAAGATTTTCCTCACGTAAACATATATCTCTACTTGTGTTCATATAATAGAGGGAAACATATATATTCGCACGTCAAATTAGAAATAGAACATAAACCCATTGCTTAATATAACATAATCGCATGTAGTTGACAGAAGTAAAATGCACAGTAATTTCAACATACTTATCTTTATTGATAGTCAAGATTTTACAGTACAGACTCTAACTACCTTGCGCACATAGCTGTAGGGGTCCACACACTCAACTGTCGACATCTACCCTAGGCCTTTGTGCACTCAGCTACAGAGCCGATTTCCTACTCTAAGACTCTCACTCTTAGCTCTTCACAGACTCATCAATGACTATCTATGAACTATCCTATCTTAGACTCCTCTGAGACCTCCTTTTTATGTAATCCCATGGTCCATGGACCAAGGGCGAATCTCATCAAGCCAATACAACCCATCTAAACTAAGGGAGGAAACCCTTTTTGACTCTTGATATCTTCATGCTCCGTGACCACAAAATGCAAAGACTTTATATTCCTTTATACAAATTTGGGCTTTTTGCCCTAAAAATCGGACTTTTAACCTCAAAATTGACCCTAAGGGACCTATTCCCATGTTTCTTTCAGCAAAACATTCATGTCACACCCTAGGTCCAAGATAACTTGGTCCATTTCATATGGGCCCTGACCCAGGTCCAACATTAGTTAACCAAGAAAATCCCTACACTACTGGCCCTTTTGGCATCAACCCATGGAGCACAGACTGAAGTCTCACCTGAAGAAGTATGGGGGGATGCAGGAACCAAGTTTCTGCACCCTGAGATGGTTGGGATGTCCGTTTTACATATTAACTTTTCCTTTGCGTAGATCAATAAGCCTTTAGGCTTATTGAAATACTCATTTATTAGTCTTTTAGAAATTCTGTGAAGGTTTGTGATCATCGTTCACGTAACCCTAACAAGCGATTTAGGTACTTACGCAACTCTGTGACTACTTTTTTGTATAGTTTCTTGAATTATGTTAAGTGTTCATCAATTCTACCATGCAATTAATATTGTCTTTGGGTAAACATATATCTCTGCTTGTGTATATATAACAGAGGGAAACATATATATTTGCATATCAAATTAGCAATAAAACATAACCCTAGTGCTTAACATAACATAATCGCATGCAATTGACAAAAGTAAAATGCACAATAATTTTAGAATACTTATCTTTATTGATGGTTCATATTTTTTAGTATAGACTCTAACTACCCTAAGCACACAGTTGTACGGGTCTACGCACTCAGCTGTGGACTTCTATCCTAGTCCTCTGCACATTCAGCTACAGAGCCTCTTTCCTATGCTAAGACACTCACTCTTAGCTCTTCACAGACTCATCAATGACTATCTATGAATTATCCTATCTTAGACTCCTTTAAGACCTCCTTTTTATACAATCCCATGGTTTGTGGACCAAGGCCAGATCTTATAAAGCTGACACAACCTATCTAAACTAAGGGCAGAAACCCTTTTTGACTCTTGATATCTTCATTCTCTGACCACAAAATGTAGAGACTTTACATTCCTTTATACAAAATTTGGGCTTTCTACCCCAAAACATGGGATTTTAACCCCAAAATTGACCCCAGGGGACCCGTTCTCAACACACATGATGACTTCACGAGCCACAAAAAAAATCAAAGTAAAGATGTCATTTGATAGCATCGTCTTCAACTAGTGAAAACCATTCTTGTTATGCTTTGAGGACAAAGTATCTATAAAGGCGGTGGCAATGTTATGAATAAAATATTCATAAAAAATATCTTAATTAAATAATAATATAATTAGTAATAAATTATATTAATTATTGACTATTAATTATGAAGGGAAAGGGTGAAAAGTTGTGGCCATTCACCTTCATGGCTACTTAATGAATATACAGAGACATCAACACGAAGGAATGTAATCACCATTAAGATTTTGTTCAATATTACAATTACTAGTTACACATATATATACTATCTACACACAATAACTTCTTGCGTATTGTTTTTCTCTTAACAACCAATGTGGTCTATGACCCTAAGAAGGTGAGAAAATAATTGAGATGCTTTAATATTTAATTTCTATGATAAAAGGAAGTGTTCCAAGATCATTGTAGTTTTGTTGATCACTATATTATTGGATAATACTTTTATTATTATTATACAAACATCACATGAAGTCCCTGTGGTCTATTTTAAAACAAGTCTTTGTGGTTGTATAGCTATAAGCACTAGAGCCTCTGTGGTTTTTAAACTTTTCGGCCTATATAAACATTGAATTATTGGTCATGATGACCTATATAAGACTAGAGCCTCTATTGTGGTATGTATCTATATATATATATATATATAATATATATATATATATATATATATATATATATATAGTATATATATCAACATTGAATATTTTACGGTATCTATAAACTCCACGGCTTATATATACATCAAAGTCGTTGCGATGGTATATATATATAAACTCATATACTCCCTCCTTGGTCTATAGATACTCAACATATTCGAAGTTGCTCTAGGTGGTTTGAACCCGCTCTGTGTCATATACAAACGTCACATCTTCACATCTAATACAACTGCTTTCATCATCAAATTGAAGTCTCATAACTAAATACTATATGTCACCTCAAATTGAACTCTACTTAGAATTAATAGAGATAAGACCCTACAACTCTAGGTGCATCAACTCCTTTACCTACTCTCTCCTCTTCGTGGTAAATTTTATTTGTTACAATTATGAGTACTTCTCCCAACATTTCTAAGGCTACCTATAGTAGAGGTAGGACAAGAAAAATTACTTTATAGGGACTATATGAATACAATGAATCCTTAGAAAAGTGAAGAGAAGAAAGAGAAACACAACATAAACAAGATTTATCTATAATTCTCATGGAATAGAACATCGAATTATCTATAATGTTTAACAATAGCTACAACTCAATAGAAGGTAGAATGGTAACATTTAAGACTAAAATTCAAAGAATTGAAGATAGGTTACAAGAAAAAAAACAAAAAAAATAATCAATGGCCAAAGAAAATTGCACCCTAAAAAGACGAGATTAATGAATTAAAAGAAAAACTAGATAATACTTCAGCCCTAAGAAACACAACAAATAAAATAGATATGAAACCCATAAAATAGGAAATGAGAAAATTAATTGAATTCGATCATGACTGCCACAAAAGAGTCGTAAATATTATAATCGATGGTATAAAAGAGCAAAACAATGAGGCCGCATTAGAAATAGTAAAATAACAACTAAGGACTAACTCAAAAATTCAAACAAATTATCTAACATAAGCAAAAAGGTTGGGAAATATCTATGAGCATAAACATGAGCTAATTTGTGTTAATATAAGTTGAAATTACCACAATTTAGATATACCTAGTAAATATACAAGTATAAAAGGGTTGAGGATCTTTATAACTGAAGATCTTATTCCATAATACAAAGTTGAACTAAGGAAAGAGGTCCAAAAGGTAAAAGAGGCAAGAAAGAAAGGAAATGGGCAATCATTTGAAATATGAAATTTATTATGAGAGATATAGTCCAAAATAAAAGTAATAAATAGGAATTAGGAACACTCTAGATCCTCCTTTGGAAGTGTCATGGTTTTGCAAGGCATAAAGATTCTATGGTAAGTTGGATCCCTAGTGATATTGATCTTCTTCTCTTCATTGAAACATGGTAGCATGACAAATATAGGGTTCTGCACATAAATCGATTCATTTTTTAGTTTGCCTGGAATAAGAAATCCTCTCGCGAATACTTTGGTGGTATAGTTTGTTATGTAAAAAATATTATTTCTTCCCACATTTAGCTTCATAAGGTTGAACCCCTTAACTAGTACATTTGGGTTGAAATTTGAGACTCTACACCAATATTTTTTTTTCACTCTCTTATTTTTCTCCTATCAAATCTTCCTCCTATAAGAAAAGCAACTTTGATAGAATTTCCTTTTCATTAACTTAGAATAAGATATCCATAACCTAAGGAATGAGGGAAACATCCTTCTGCTTGGGGTCTTCAATACTAGAATTGCTACTAACCAAGCTACTTTTTTGTACCATGCCAATCATGGATACATAACCAAGAACAAAAGAAATTATTAGCTTGTAAATTCCAAAGAAATTTTGAAGACATAGCCAAGGACCTTTTTGGTACCAAGCTAGTTAATATTTGCAATTCCCAAGACTTGATTATTTATAATGGGATTAATAAGTGGCCTGCATCTCTCCAGATGACTTGTCTTCATGGGCTTGGCAATAGTTTCATCGACTATGTGATATATGATACCCAGGTTCTCAACCATATTATTAATTTTCACCTCCTAGATGACTACGAGCCTAATCTGACCATAGACCCCTATCCTTAACCCTAAGCCTTGGTATGCACACTAGCCACATGCGAAAAAATGGTAAGAGCCAAAGGCACATTTGCTTTGAAAAAATTAAAATGGAATGCTTCTTAAAAGACTTAACAAGGGATTTATTTCTCTTAATGTATAACGATAACATGAATCACATCTACCACAACTTTACTAGAACCCTCTCCACTACCATTAACAAATTCCCTAATGAGGTATCCTATAAAAATAACAATATAAGTTTCAACCCTTGGTATGATAAGGATTGTAAGATTGTCAGGAAAGTGATTAGAGATGCTCCTAATAAAATTGTAAATCTTGAAAAAATTAGTATGTGCAAATCTCTTATCAAAAGGAAGAAAAGGTATTATATAAATAAGGGGCAAGAGTATCTTCTTCACCTCTTGAAGGTTCAGCTTGCAATTTTTTTGAGTAATATTCTTGTTCATCAAACAAAGGAGGATAAGTTGAGCCCCTTAAATAATTGGGATATTTATCTTAAGAATATTTATGACTCCGTAGACAACATGGGAAACATTTTAAACACTTATATATAGGAAGATATTTTTTTTTTGGAAGAAGTGGAGTGCGAGATTAATAAGACAGCTAATGGGAAAGCTATAGATATTGAAGGTTATACAACTAAAATTTTCAAAATGGATAGGTCTATCCTCATCCCTCACATACAAAAAAACCTCAATTTGGTTGTGAAACACGACATCCCGAAGCCTTGTACACAAAAACGTATTATTCCTATCTTTAAAATTGGGGATAAAAATGTTCGCTCTAACTTTAGGACTATCGTGATTAGTCACATTTTAGCCAAATTATATGGGCTCATTTCGGAAAATAATAATAGTGTTTGGTTTGAAACTCATGGTAAAAGAGATAAAGGGAAATATGGTTTTAAGAGAAATCACTCAACCACTTTTTCACTCTTAGGACCATTGTTGAAGAGTGTTGTAATAGAAAAACTGGTCTTTTTTATTGTTTTCTTGACTTTTGAGAAGATTTTGACACTATTCGTCGGGAGAAGTTATAGAAAAGGCTTGAAGAGATAATGGTGCATCTCAAGTTGAGAGTTATTATAACTAGGTTGTACGAGAATGTTATTTCTAATATTAAGACCATTGCAGGTTGGTGTAAGGATTTTAAATAAAATATCATAGTTAAGCAAGGATGTGCCCTATCCCCTACTCATTTTTGCATTTACATTAATAAGTTAGAAGAATGTTTAAAACATGCAGTATGTGATAGACCTCAACTCACTAGTATTGTGATTTCTATTCTCCTTTATTTTGATTATATTGTTCTTCTTGCCAAAATCCCTCATGATTTTCATAAGCATCTTAGAATCCTCCATGATTACTGTTGAACCTTAGAATTACCCTCTCCTTGAAAACTCTTCTAGCTCCGTCCCCTTGTTCTTTTCCATAAGAATACAAACCACCATCAACAATAAATGATATATTTTGTCTTAGGGAGGGCACTAAATGATTGACATGTTATATTTTTATGTTTTTTCTATTTGAATAAGTTTTTTCAAATTTTCTCCAGAGCATAGCCTATTCTACAGCTAACTGTGTATTCTATAGCTCTTTCCATGGTCTGGAAAGTTCCAGGTGTCAAATGAAGAAACCAACCACATGGGCATATCTGGAATTGACTCCACATGAATCCTATCCTAGTCACTCAGCCCAGATTGATAACAAATCCATCTCAAGACCACAGTCAAAGGCGGAGTCAAACATAGGAAACCCAGGAGCAATAGGACTCTTTGTCTACTCTTCGTGGTTAATTAATAAATCCAACAATTATGTTGCAGCATTAACTCAGATCAGCCACATTTGTTAACGGTTCTATGCAACCATCTTTCTCGAATTCAAGTCAGTTGTACTTGATCAAACATTTATGCAGTCCTATTGTGATACGTGCAGACCACCTATAGCTAATTTTCCTCAAAGGTAGTTGTGAATATTTTCATTTAAATAGCATTTGTACAAAACCGAGGGGCCTTCGAAGTTTTTGATGTATTAAGTTTAGACTTTCCTCTCTATAATTTTCGAATTTTGTTCTTGTTTATAATATAAATCCGTGCGTTGACAAATGATAATTTAAAAGATCATTTTCAATTAGTTAGAATCTCAACCCAGTCAGTTGCAGAGGGCCCCTACACTAAAGGAGGTTTTCTTTTCATTTGTTTTTTTTGTTCAGTTTTAATTTCACCATTTTCTTTTAGCAGTGTTTCTAACTTAGGTTGATTTCTTATAGTTTGATTTATTTTAGTTCTGATCAGTATCATAATGTTAGAATTCCATTGTGCAGTCTTGTTTCTCCAATCCATTTCATAAAGGAAACAAATTTGCTTCTAAACAGAGTAAGGTTGAAAGTAATGAGGATGCATCGTTGACTAGTTTACTCACTGTTTTTGTTATTTATTTCAAGTTTACGCATCGTTGACTGGTTTACGCACTGTATTAATGAATGTTTTTAATCACCATTTCAAGTTGATACCCATCCTAACTAAATGGTTAAACATTCACTTTACAGAATGGCTGAAACCAATCATTTACTTTTTGCATGTTTTGATTTAGTTCTCTAGATCATGAAGTACAATAAGTTGCTTGTATTCCATCTCAAGAAGGTTTTCTTTCAAAATTGAAGGTGAGAGTAACTAGAAGTACTTCAGTTAATTTAATTCCATGCATTTATTTCAACATGCCTCACAACTCCACCTTTTAATTTTAAGAATAAGATTCATGAGTTAGGATTAATGACAAGATAGGATAGATGCTCTGTGTTACCTTCTTTTAACTTAGATTTTGACTAGTCTTAACTTCTTGGTTCACCTTTAGGAAGTTCAAATTCAGTTTCTCATAGTTCAATTTGTACATCATTAGGAATCAAAGAACAGAAACCCCCAAAACAATATAAAAATACACAACAACAAAGTAAGAAGGGTTAACTAAGAACATACAGTGCACTACACTTCATTACCTTACTAACCTTGGTTGATAATTTATGCAAGCAATTTAGGACACTAAATTGACTAAACATTTTGGTGCGATTGCAGGGGAAGTGTAATTAGGTAACCTTATCTCTTACATTAAAAGAAAATGATATGCATAGAGTAAGACACTCTAGGGGTAGATTTATAGCTAGAGGTAGGAGTTCAATTCCTACAACACCACCTACTCCACTAATAACAAGAAGAGATACACCTCCATCTCAAGCTCATACTCCTAGCCATAGAACTCCTAAAGTTCTAAGGTCAGAAATCCAATCAAAAGGATCTCATATTTCATCTAGTGAGATAGAGGAGAAAAATCGTGGTGCTCTAACAGAAGGAGTAGCCTTTTTCACCTCCAGAGGGGAGCACATTTTAGTTGAAGAATTAGAAATACATAGTGAGGAAGAAGTAGAACCTCTCTCCCACATACCACTAATAGAGGAACCAGAGGAAGAGGAAGTAACCTTGTAGTTTGAACCTTATACTGACATTGAAGAAACTATAATGGCAGAAGAAGGAGAGGATGGATAATTCACACTGTTTGGAGGAGGGGGTAAAGGAAGAGGTAGATGAAATAATGGAGGAGGTAGAGGAAGTAGGGAAACAGATAATTCTTTTGGATTCCCTATAGTGGATGAAGAAAAAAATTCCACAATGAAAAATATCTCACCTTCTGTCCTCCCAAACTTCCATGGGTTAAAAAGTGACGATCCTGAAACTTTTTTATTTGAGTTTGAAGTCTTGTGCAGAACCTATGATTACATAGAAGACTCTCAAAAGCTTAAGTTGTTCCCTTCAACACTGAAAGGAGATGCTTTGAAGTGGTTCATGTGGTTAATCACTCAGTCCATTAGAACATGGAATGACATGAAGAAAGTTTTTTTGGATAGGTATTTGGATTATTGCATGCCTACCAATCACAAAGATGAAGTGTTAAAAATGATGCAAAGAGAGGATGAAAATTTAGAGGATTTAATTGAGAGATTCAACTATAACTTGAAAAGAGCAAAGATGGACAATTTAGATGAAGATACCTTAAAAGCTCTTATATTAAAATCCATTAAAGATGAGTGGATAGATATCCTTAACATGATGGAGAAGGGAGATATCTCTCAACTCCCATTCAGTGACATAGGAGAATTATGTGTTCATATCTCGAGAGGGAAATC
Source organism: Pinus taeda (assembly GCA_000404065.3). Taxonomy (NCBI): domain Eukaryota; kingdom Viridiplantae; phylum Streptophyta; class Pinopsida; order Pinales; family Pinaceae; genus Pinus; species Pinus taeda. Next base: position 44,529 of record APFE031511821.1, on the reverse strand, counting down.
CAAAACTGGGAAAGGTCCAAGAGATCCTTCTCTTGTTAAAGTGAATAATTCTACAACTGGATCAGTGAGTAGGGTGGAAATTGGGAATATTCTTGGTGTTAGGGAGCCTTAATGATCAAATAGACACCCTTATGTTGAAAAACAAACAGAAAACCGAGGCTGACGCTTTAGCTATTTTCTATCCCTAATGCAGAAAAAAAAAAAAGCATACATTAAGATAGTGTCCTTTGGATGAAAAACTCATAGAGACTTGTATGATTTGTTTAGAAAACCATGAGACCAAGGGTTGTCCTTCAATTCCAAGTCTTAAGTTTTTTTTCAAGAATAAACAATTCCAAATTCAGCAAAATCTCTTTGCTTTGTCTCTAGAAGACCTTTGCAGGGGCCACAAAATCAGGGATTTAACAATCAAATGTATCTTCAACCCCAACCAAATTGGAATTATTGGCAACAACCTTGGCCTCAACCTCAATCTCAATCTCAATCTTGGGCTCAAGGAGTACAAAATTCTTATGAAAGATTTTCTCAATATTATCAATATCCTCCATCATATCAGAATTATCCTCCCCCACACATTCCACAACAAAATCAGTAGCCACAAATTCAAAATTAGAACCCTCAACTTTCACTACCATTTCCACCACAAAATCCACAACAAATTCCACAACAAAACCAAAATCTTCAACTCTTACTGCCATTTCAGCAATGACCAAATCAGCTACCTGCTCAACCATTACCAAACCCCAACAATAAAAATCCTCAGAATACTTACATGGTGGAAGGATAACAGTTTCCAATTTATATGATCACTCCTCCAGATCTTAATGATGTTCACCTAAGATATGGTAGGATATTAGAAAATGAAATGCCTTCCATAGTTATTCAGGAACAAGACAATTCTAAGGAAGATACTCTACAACCCAATAAAAGTTTTGAAGGACCATCTCTCCAAAACCAAAATACTGAAAATGAAAAATAGAAAGAACCAGTGAACTCAACTCCTATCATTGAGCAACAAGTATCTACTTCTGCACCTCCTTTTTTTGAAAGATTACAGGTTGATAAAGGAGTAGAAAAGTATATTATGTTGCCTAATTATGATTTTCTATATGAATTGAAAAATGTCTATATCAAAATCCCTTTGTTACAAGCCATTAAGGAGATTCCAATCCTAGTTAAAACAATAAAGGAGTTAAGCATAAAGAAACCATGAAGAAAAGCAAAGGAAATAAAAAAATTCACCTGGTAGGAAAAATAACAGATATAATGATGGGAAAAATTACCATACAAAAATACGTAGATCTAGGAAGTCCAATTGTGAAAAAACATATCAATGGAGCTGAAATTCCAAATACATTGATTGATTTACAAGAAGCTATTAACATCATGAGCAAACAAACCATGGAACGGCTCAAACTTCTTAATATTCTTTACACACCTACATTACTGCAATTAGCAGACAGATTTGTAATCAAACCAGATGGTGTGTTAGAAGATATTTAAATATCCTTATATTCTTGGAAATATCCCATTGATTTTATGATCTTAACACCCAAGAAAAATCTAGGAGGACATCCACTTATATTAGGAAGACCTTGGATGGCCACAATTGATGCTTTCATTAGCTGTAGATCTGGTGACATGTATATTTCTGATGGGAATTCATTGAAGAAATTTACTCTATATTTTGTAGGTTTTAACCCCGTACAGAAATTACTTGCATACAAATTCTAAATCACAGAAAAATCAAGCTGGTAGTCCTGGTTTGGGGATCTAGTGCGAAATCTCTGTGTATATGTGTTATGCTCTCGCATTGTTTATTTTTCTGTGATTTAGAATTTGTATGCAGGTAATTTCTATATAGGGTTAAAACCTACATATGGTATCAGAGCTGTTTCGGCTTCAAGGGGACGCCTTTGTTGCTGAGGGGTTTCGCTTGGGCCTGTGGTAGACCATGTTTAGTGGGAGATCTGTGAGATCGATTCTGGTGGTGAAAGAAGATGGCGAGCAGCAGAAAGATAGAGATTGAGAAGTTCAATGGTCAGAGTTTTGAGCTGTGGAAACTAAAGATGGAGGATATGTTGGTGGATAAAGATCAGTGGATCACGGTAGATCTAGGTACTAAACCAACAGGAGTGACTGATGAAGAATGGAAGAAGCTAGATCAGAAGGCAAAGAGCACAATACGATTGTGTGTCTCAGATTCAGTATTGATGAATGTATCAGGGGAAGCTACGGTGAAGTCTCTGTGGGACAAGTTAGGGACTTTGTACCAATCTAAGTCTCTGGTGAATAAACCATTCCTGCAGAAAAATATGTATAACCTGAGGATGAAATAGGGAGACTCGGTGACAGAGCATCTAAATGCATTTAACACGATGGTAAGTCATTCATCATCTGTTGATATTAAAATTTCATATGAAGATAAGTGCATCAGTCTGTTGTGTTCTCTACCACATTTGTGGGATAGTCTGGTTATTGCAATAGGTAGCAATGAAACTGCTTTGCAGTTTGATGAAATAGTCTCAGCCTTGTTGATGGAGGAGATGAGACAGAAAAATATGGACAACCAGAATGGTGATGCCTTGTCTGTATGAGGACAGTCCTAGAACAGAAAAAAAAAAAAGTCATCGAGTGGGAGATCTAAATCTCCAGGAAAACCTATAAAGGTGGTGTGCTGGAAATGCGGAAAGGAAGGGCACTTCAGAAGGGAGTGTAAATCTAAAGCTCCTGATAAAGTAAAGGGATCTGATGATGCTCCTTCTGCAAAGGCGAAAACCACCTTAGATGAAGGTGGGGATGTGTACTTGGCTTCTTCAAGTACACATGTAGATCATGAGGC
>APFE031511821.1:0-38954 GCA_000404065.3 Pinus taeda | reverse complement strand
ACTATCAACTACAGAGGCAGAATACATGGCAGCCACTCATGCAAGCAAGGAAGCAGTTTGGTTGCAAAGATTGTGTTCAAGTATGGGGTTAGTATAAGGAGCTATAAGGATATACTATGACAGCCAAAGTGCAATTTTCTTGGCAAAGAACCCTGCTTATCATTCAAAGACAAAGCACATTGATATTCAGTATCACTTTATGAGGGATATGATAGAAGACAAAAGGGTGTTGCTGGTAAAGGTGGACACTTTGAACAATACTGCAGATGCATTGACAAAATCTGTTAGCTCTGAGAAGTTCTCGTGGTGTAGAGAAACAATGGGTGTTTCAGGGCTAGAAAAATGACTAAGCTCTCCTGTGGCCCCCTGTGGAAAGAAAACAACAAGTGGGAGATTGTTGGGTTTTGTTATATTCTTTCCACATAGTTAACAGGGGGCTTGAGGGGTACCTGTAACCCCACTTTATGGGGTCCGGGGCAGCGCCCCTGAAAATTTTGTAATGGACCTTATGTTAGGTTGGGCGGACCCACCTATGGTTTTGTGCATGATTTTTGCACATGTTTTTTGGATGTGATAGTTTTTTGGTCCATGGTATTGGACGCGATGGTTTTCAGTCCATGGTATTTGATGCTTCGGCATGTATAAATATGTATTGTAACATTGAAAGGAACATAATGAAAAATCAAGATGGTAGTCCTGGTTTTGGGATCCAGTGGGAAATCTCTGTGTATATGTGTTTTATATGATATGCTCTCGCATTTTTAGTTTTCCTGTGATTTAGAATTCGTATGAAGGTAATTTCTAGACGGGGTTAAAACCTACATTCGAGGGCATCTTGTATAAGGATTCCAATCAACCCATGGTGATCTAACTGTTGGGAATTTACCTCTTGCACTTTGATGCTTGAGTCTATCAATGATTGCAGCAAGAAGTATGGTATGTTGAGCCTTGGTGAGGGGGTGTTTCTGCTCCAAATATAAATTCTTTAAGAAGCCTAAAATGATAGCCATAGACCACACTATAGATACCCTCACATGAAATGTATTGGATGGATAAGTTCGTAGCTTACCTCATTCCAGGGATATGGCAAGCTTTCTCCCCTTACTCCATTTTTGTCCTCAGTGGGTTCCTCACCTTCTAAAAAGATTTTCCTTTTGTCAACCTAGCTATCTCCTTTATGTTCCTTCCTCCATGGTACTCCTAGGGGAAGTGTGCTAACTTTGCTGATGAGTTCAGGTGTGAGTTCTATGGAGGGGCCTCTTACCAAAACAGTGGCATGGAATCTAGTAAGTGGAATGAGGGAGATCAAAATCTCAGGCCACCTCATCATCATACCCCCTTAATTTTCCAAAAAACCCCATCCACTTATGCATTGTGAAGATTTCTAGTACCTGAGGGTGTTGTTGGATTCTCACAGTGTTAGTGCGCTCCCTCTTATTAAACCCTCCTGTCATCTTTGGTTGGTGAGGTTTTTAGGAGATGAGATGGTTGATACAATTTTCAAATGCAGAAGTAAAAAAACTGAGATGACTGTGTGGACAATTCTCTTGCACAGCTGCCAAATTCACTCAAACTAGAGGACTTTTCTTTTTGTTCAATTTACTTGGAAAGAGGAATGTAATTACAGAGCTTACATCTTCATAATGTTTGATGTGGTCAACCCCCAAGTTTTCCCTATGAAACTCCTCTCAGCCTATGTTGTAGATTGTCTTTGTGTATCCTATAGGATTTCCTGTACAATCCTGTAGGATTTCCTGTGCAATCCTGTAGGAATTCCTGTACAGAAAATATTCCTTGCTGTAGGTTTCTTGGGTATGAGAGAAACTTATGAGAGCGAGCCTTGAGGAATTGAATTCATGAATGCATGGAGATGATGATTATTTCCTCTTATGGTCATTTCGGGTGACATGGTTTGCTAGAAGCCAAGGTACAGTTTCCATTTTTGGACCGTTGGTCCCCACTACCATCTTATCATTCCCCACTTCCTTGTTGTTATAGAAATATTTGGGCACTTCAACCCCAAGCTTATATGTCGATAAAATAGGGCTCATCAATCCCTAAAAGAGTTGTTTCATACCCTAAAATAACATGGTCATCTAATTGCATCATTCCCCAAAAGTTCCACCCGAGAAACCATCCAGAGATGGCCTAAACTGAACCACACTAACTACTACGCTGGCCAGGTGTGATGCATACTAAGTGGTACACTACCCAGGTGTGATGCATACTGATTAGGCCTTCTATAGGGTGTGATGGGAAAGGATGGACAAATGTCCAAGACAGTTTGTTAGGTGGTTGCTCATGGAATCTTCTAGAAACTTCTCCTATGACACTTGCCTCTCTGAATTTGCCCAGGGATGAGTAAGAGATCCAAGAAATCTCCAAGTGAAACTAATTGTAACAAGTGGAATGACACTAATAAAAACCCCAGAGATGAATCACACCCTTGCACACATCTATAAATGGATCCCTCATCTAAGATATTCAGAGGTGGGAATATTGTGAATTGAAAGGAAGTGTTGATAGTTTGTAATTGAGGAAGGAGCATTGTATTGTTGGTGTGATCTTGCTATTTCATGAGGTGAAGAGGGATTGATGCTGGGAGGATGATGCTGGATCAGACAACTGGGAGAGAGATCAAGCAAGGTATTAAGCGGAAGTTCCAGGTTGTTTCCGTTATATTTCTCTTATCTATTACACATAGAAGAAATCGTTGAATTGCTTTAAACTATTGTTTCTAGGGCAACTGCCAAACCTAGAGGGCTAGTCGTTCGACAAGACACTATTTTTCCTAGAAACAAATTGGCAACTCTACTGGGGATTGAATAGATGTGTGTTTTTTTTATTGTTTGTTTTATAAACTATAGACAGAGCCTGAAGTCATCCAGGTAGCCTCTGAACTACTCTTGCTCTGCAATTGCATAGTAGATGAATGTTGCTTCAGTCAATCTCTGGTTTAGTTTATGAATTAAACATTTGAATTACAAGCATTCTAGATGCCCTTTTCATAGCTCAATAACCTCTCAAGACCTCCCTTAATACTTTGATCTTTACTGTCCATCAAAGCTCAACTTAACCTACTGAAAACAGTTGCACATTTGAGCCAAAACCCATTTCAATTGCACTCCCTGGCCCATTGCACTTTCTGTCACTGTAACCCAGCATGCATCGCACCTCCTGAGTGTGTAAAGTGCGATGCATCCCTGTTTCTATGAAGCCTAGGTGCGATGACTGACTGAGCCTTTTTCCATTCTAGAAATTGAGGGTTTTTGACATTGTTTTCAGTTTTGTTTAGTTTTTTTTGCTGCTTATGAACAATGCCTCATTACTGAAGCCTACTTGCATCACATAGATCAGTCTCCATTAGTTTAGGATTAGTGAATGCTTTTTATGTATTTTTTCATCATTTACATTCCTTTTTCGAAAAGTTTCTTAAATCGATCTGTCACTTTGGTACAAAAAGTGTCGTAATTGTCATTTTGTGTCGAAAAGAGAAGCGTTGTGGATTATTCCTTCCATGGATAGTCGATTGAACTTTTCATCATGTATTTGGTTTGATTTGTTTATATTTGAAGTGTCAAAAGCATTTTTTATTCAAAATTGAAAAGTGTCGTTTAGTCTTCCTTTCTCCTTTGAAGAAGAAATTGTTGAAAATGTCATTTTGAAAGAAATATTTCAGATCTTTGGTGCATTTAGTTTTCCTTTTTGGCATTTTTCACATTAAGGAGAACGAAAAAAAATACACGCCTTTGCATTTTTTAGTTTTGTGTGAAAAATGATTTAGGAAAATGCACTAGTGTGTGCTCTTTGCTCTTTGTTTCAAAGAATTGTAAATCTTCTTTCCCTAGTAGCTAGGATTTTCATTGCTCAAAATAAACAAATATTGTCTATCATTGTAGATTGCATTTTAGGAATTTCAAATCATCATCACAAGGTGAACCATTGAAAGGAAAACTTTAAACAAGATCAACTTTAAAATAAATTTCAATGAACGTAACAATGCTTTGGAACTTAATGCAACACATCTAGAGGTCTAGGCTAGAGACGTGTTCCAGCGTCATTAAAACTAGTAACTATCATTTTCATTGAAGGTTGGGTGATTCCTCCTCCTTTATACGACAAGTGATAGCATGGACTTGTGCTCCTTGTACCGTCGCGTATTATTGGGAGACCACAATAGGCTTATATCATTTATCCATAAGAAGTCGAGTCTGCCTCCTTATTGATTGCAATGCACTGAACATAGCATTAAGGAAGATTGACTGTCGTACATAAGTCCTTGGTAATTTCTCTTTAATTTATCACCAAGGTGTATATTGCAATTTTGCAAATGGTTTGGTAATCCCTCTGTCTAGATTTTCCAGAGTAGTCATTTTCATTCCTTTTCAACTCTTTAAAAGAAAAGGTCCATTTGAGCACATGTCACTTCAGGCTCATTAAAAATCGAAGGAGACTAGAGTCATCTTTAGCTTTTTCTCGACTCTTAAAAACTAAAAAAGCAAGTTGTGTCAAACCGTCATTAAAATTAATTGAATTCGGAATAACATCATTTTCCCCTTAATTTTGAGTTTATCAAATAATCCACAATCGTGGAAGAAATTCAATCAAAACCACGTCGTTTGTGAAGACTAGCGAGTCAACCATATTTGACTCCGGAAACGAAGCCAATCCAGACAAAGCAGTCTCGTTTAACTGAGTCTAATTCATGTGGTTTATTTGAAACTTTTGTTTCAACATTTTCAGAGACTATAGTTACTCCAATCATTTCTGGTACATCTGCCTTTAGAGAAGAAGTTCTGCATTTACAAGAGGACATTAGAACTGATCCTAGTGTAACGATAGAAACTTCTATTGATCTGAATTTGAAACTACTTGAAAAAGGTTTGCAAGGTATTCAATTAAGTAGTAAACATGTTTAAAAGATTCCCATGTCTTGTAGTAAAGAAACAAATGAAATTTTCAGTTTTTCATGATCCATTCAAGCATAGCATAATTATTTCCTTTTACTGTTTAACACATCAAAATGAATTTGTTCTGCAAAAATAAATCAGCCACAGTTGCAAAAGAAGTTGATGAAGCAGTTCACCCCTCCTGGGCTACGTCTGCTGGGTCCAAGGCTCCCAAATGGGTCAGTCCTCGTTTTAATTAAATGCTCAAAATGAATTTACAGCTGAATATAAGTCTCTACAGATGAAATAGACTATAAAATAAGATTCAAAACATATGAATCCTTCAGGATTGGCTGCCGGTTCACCTCCTATGGATACCTGCAACCTGAAACAGTTCTCACAATACTGGGCCCTAGTGGCTCCTAGAACTTCCACGGCTCCGAAACCTATGAAAATGACCTTTGATGGCTGAAATACCTGTGCCAATGGCTTCAGAACGTCCAAAATACCCAAAATAAAAATAAAAAAAAAAATTGTCCAAAACCGCCTTTCCTAGCCAAAGTTATGGCCATTTAATGCCAATTTCCAGTTTCCCCTAAAAGAACTCCAGCTAACTTTAGTTAAGCTCCGCCAATTATGGCAGGACCACCAAATTTGGCACTCTGCCAAATAATCCGCCAACTGAAACTTAACTGCCCACAAAATCCGCATGTGACCACGTTGATTGGTTTGGCGGTTTTCCTTGGATTTCGCGCCCGGTGGTTAGTTGTTGGCCCTTGGTTCCTGGGGCTTGGTCATATGGCATGGGGGCTAGCCCTTAGAGGCTGGCCCCCTTATCTTCCCGCCTAAACTCAAATTCAAAACTTAAATACATTTTCCTCCACCCTGTTAACAAATAGCGCTATAGTGGCCCAATGGTAAAGCGTTTACATGGTGTAATGTAGGTTGGGGGTTCAATCCACAACCCCACCAATTTTAACATATGCGCTCCCCAATACATGTGCTGACGTCATCCTGGGACACGTGGCGGCCTCCGGGCTTGCCATGTGGCAGATTCTAATTTTCCCGTTTCAAAGGAATATTCCAAGGAATATTCTTTTTTTTTTTTTTGAAAATTCAAAAATTAAGGGTTATTGGGTGATTTTGTTTTTGATGTAACTTTCACATACGGTGACCGTTTTTCGAACCGTTTGTGGTGCCGAAATCAGGAGGACGAGATCTATCTGGTCATTTAGGTGTGAGCCAATTTTGAGCACTTTCAATTTTGAGCATTTTTTGACACTTGGGACATGAGCCCCTGATCATGCCTCCCCATTAGGAAGCTTTTGGACCCCAAAAGCCTTCAACTACCTGTTAAAAACGTGAGGGTACAGTGCCCTCACTTTGTCTACCTCCATCCACTTTGCCTTGTTCGGTTTGTTGCCTTTGAGACCAACCCGAACATAATCTACATTGCCCCTCCTTGAAGTGCGTGTCCTTCTATCAAGGATTGTATCTTCTTTCAGCTCATCTAAATATTCTGGCGTGAAATCTTCTATGGATGGTAGCTAAATAGCACTTTCATGATCAGAAATCAAAGGAGGTTCATACAAACGTAAGTTCTCCACATTAACAACAGAATAAATTTGCATGTAGGAAGGAAAATCTAATTAAAAAGCATTATTTCCAACCTTCTTGAGGATTTTGAATGGACCATAACGAATAGGCTTCAGCCTTTTACCTTCTCCTTGCATCCTTTCCTTACTAATGTATAGCCATACCTCATCCCCTTCTTGAAATTTGTGATCGACTTTATGCTTGTCGTGTCTTTCCTTGTACTTGCCTTGACTCTTCTCAAGCTGTTCTTGAATTTGCTGATGTATTTTCTGAATTCTTTCAATGAATGAACGAGCTTTGTCAACATCACTATGTCCCTCAATGGCGACATCTTTCTCAAGAATGAAATCAAGAGGCGATTTTGGCAAGTAACCAAAACAAGCTTCAAACGGTGAGGTGTTTGTGGAAGAGTGCTGGCATGTTGTAAGATGTTGTATGTAGTGCAAATGTTCATCCCAAAGCTTGGAGCTTGCTGCATTTCTCTCAAGAGGTGCACAATGTTTTTGTTCACAACTTTTGGTTTGTTCATCATTGCGGAGGAAAGCAGTACTTTTCTTCAACTTGTGTCCATCATCTCCCATAGGTTGGACCAAATTCCCACAAATCTGGAATCCTGTCACTAATAATGGAAGTTAGGCAAACCAAAGTGAATCCATACATGATGAAAAAATAATTCAGCAGTTTGTTCAGCAGTTATAGTTTTCTTACAAGGTATAAGTATACACATTTTGCTGAAACGATCAACTACTACATATAAATAATCATGCTGCTTTCTATATTTTGGCAAACCTCCTACAAAATCCGTAGAGATGCTCTCTCATGGTCTAGAAAGTACCGGCAAAGGAGTATACAAGCCAAGCTTCCTATTACTAGGCTTGCTGGTAGCACATAATGAACAACCTCTTATGAACCTTGAAACAGAATCTACCATGCGAGGCCAATAGCAATACCTCTGTAGATGTGTAACCGTTTTGCTTACACCAAAATGGCTAGCAATAAGAGAAGAATGAGCTTCCCTTATGACATTTATTCTCTCCCCCTGTGGTATACACAACTTTCCCAAATGAAACAACAAATTTTTATGCATTTGATAGTCATTTTCCTCTACATGATTCCCTTTACTAAAGCTAGCATACACATCTTTAAAGTCATCATCCGATGCATACTGTTCTATGTAACTATCATGAACAATGGAATCATTCTTAAGTAAAGTAACAACACCAATAATAGGCCTTGAAAGCATATCAGAAACTTTATTCAGAGTACCTTTCTTGTACCTTATTACCAAATGGAACTGTTGCAAGAAGCCCATCCATCTGAAGTGTCGTGACTGATGTAACTTGCTTTGTGATTGCAAGTACTGTAAGGGCTGATGGCCGGTATGTATAAAAATTTCTTTGCCCATCAAATAGTGTTTCCACTTTTTGATGCTTTGTACCAATGCATACAACTCCTTATCATAGGTAGGATAATTTAGAACAGCACCATTAAAAGTTTCAGAATGAAAAGCAATAGGCTTACCATGCTATAGAAGAACTGCACCCATGGCATAATCACTAACATCGGTTTGTATCTCAAATGGTTGTCTCAAATCCGGTAATGCAAGGACCGGAGCTGAAATAATCTTCTCTTTCAAAGATTTGAAAGCTTTTTGTTGCTTGACTCCCCATTGGAAAGCATGCTTCACACTTGTCAGTGCATGCATAGGAGCTGCTATAGAAGAGAAGTTAGAGATGAACTTCCTCCAATATTGAGCTGCACCCAAAAAACTTCTTACCTCTGTAATGAATTTGGGAGTAGGCCACTTCACAATAGCCTCAATCTTAGTAGGATCAATTCTCAAAGCACCTCCTCCTACTATGTGTCCCAAATAAACCAAAGAAGTCTTTCCAAATTCACACTTTGACATTTTAAGAAATAACTGATTCTTCTTCAAAACATCAAGTACTTTCCTAACATGCATGACATGATCTTCTCTAGACTTGCTGAAAATTAAGATGTCATCTAAGTAGACAATAACGAAATCATCAAGAAAAGACGCAAGACATCATCCATTACCCGCATGAAAGTTGCAAGTGCATTGCACAAACCAAACGACATCACAAGCCATTCAAAGAGTCCTTGTTTGGTTTTAAACGTTGTCTTCCAAATGTCACTTTCTTCAATTCTTACTTGATGATATCCACTACACAAGTCTAACTTAGTAAAATATCGAGCATCTTTCAGTTGGTCTAGCAAATCATCTATCCTTGGGAGTGGGTAACGATTCTTTACCGTTATCTTGTTCAAGGCCCTGAAATCAACACACATACGCCAAGTGTCATCTTTCTTTGGAATCAGTACAATCAATGACCCACATGGTGAAGTACTTGGCCCTATGAAACCCTTGTCCAACAAGTCTTTGATTTGCTTCTTTATCTCATCATTCTCCATAATAGACATGCAGTACATGCCTATATTTGGAAGAGGACAATCTGGATGCAAATGGATTCCATGCTGAATCTCCCTCTTAGGAGGCAAACCTGTTGGCTCCTGAAACATCTCATGATATACATCAACTACTTCATACAGATCTGATTTAAGTTTTGGATCACAATTGTCAAATGACTCATGATTCACATCAACCTTGAGCTTAATCATAAGAAGAACAAAATTCTTACTTGAATTGACCAGCCTTTTTACATGTCCTGCATTCACCATCGCTATATTTGTCTTCTTGCGATGAGCTCTAACAATGAACTCCTTGCCATCTTTGAACAGATGATATTTGTTTTCATGGCGATGGAAGATAGCTTTCCTGTCAAACAAGTAAGGACTTCCCAAAACAATTCCTGCTATATCAAAAGGTACCACATCAAGTTCAACTATATCAATAAAATGTGCAGTAATTGCAAAGCGCAATGTGCACTTTCTTAAAACCTGTAAATTTTCATCCTTGCAAATCCATCCAAGTGGATATGGCTTCGGATGTGGAACAGTCTCAAGTTTAAGCTTCTTGACCAAGTCTTCTGATATGAGGTTTTCTTGTGACCCACTATCAAAAAATGTGTCAATCTTAGTATGTTTTGAAATCACTCTCACATGAAACAGTTCAATTCTTTCTTCCTCATTAGGAGCTTGTACATAACAGTTTGAGGTACTAGTGCTGGCTTGAATTTCCATTTCTTTTCCCTTCAATTTTTTCAATCCCATGGCTGTAATTTTGGTTTGAACACCTGAATCATCCCCTAAATCTTGTGGAGTAGATGTAGTAGCAACAGTTTTATGTTTCCCTTTGGATTTGTTAAACTGAGGTTTTTTCTCAAGATGTAATTTCCAATAGTTTTTCTCCTCATGGCCTGGTTTAGAATAGTGTTTACAGATCACTTTCTCACTCTCCTGTTTGACAGATGCATTTTTTTTGCCCTTTCCCTTGGAGGTTTTCTTTTTGTTTTTCCCCTTAGCAGGCTTGTTTCTACCCTCTTCAAAAGTGTTTTTTCCCCTTGCCTCTAAATGGGTAGCTTGGACACAAACCTCATCCAAGCTAGTAGGGTTAACCATTAAGATGGTGTGTCTAAGGTAGCTATGCAGGCCACCAATATACTTCAGCAAGGTGTCCTAGGTCTGTAAATCTACCCCTAACAAGAGAGCTCTTCTGGTGAATTCTTGGGTGTAGTCTTGAACAGTCTGACCCTTAATTTGTCTGAAATTTCGCCAGTTCATAATGGATTTCTGCATGTGAGCAAGAGGATAAAATTGTTTTTTAATGGCTAACAGAAAGTCAGTCCATGTTAAGGTAACCTTACCAAATTTCTTGATCTCCTCTTTGGTCTTGGCCTCCCACCAGACCAATGCTGCTCCATCCATTCTCAAAGAAGCCAACTAAATCTTTGTGGCATCATCATGCATGTTCTAGATCCTCAAGTAAACTTCCAACTGCCTAATCCAGTTGTCAAGCTTTTTTGCATTCACTTCACCATTAAACATAGGCAATTCGAATTTTACATCAAGCTTCATAAAAGGACTTTTTCCAGAGGATTTATGCTTATGCACAGAAGAAGAAGACAAGGATGAAGAGGAAGGAGGTGACGACGGGGGTGGTGGATCACCATTACCTCCATGTCCTTTCTTGGAATGATCATCATCCTTCTTACCTCCTGAAGAACCCTCTCCTTCAAGTGGATGTTTGGACCCTTCTCCAACCAGTTTCTCATTTCTTTCTTGGTACAATATCCTCACCATTTTAGTGAGGTCCAAGAAAGCCTTTCTGAAGACTCTTTTTTCTTCTCCTGGATCTGTGTCTTGAGGAATTTCTCCTTCATGTTCAGACATTCTGGAAGCTTCTGCTGAGACTCTTGAGGGTGAAATTGAAGGTGAAGGTCATGGCTCTCTGGCCTTCCTCCTTGACTGACGATTCTCTCATTCTCTAGTCAACTGTCCTTCCCCTCTTTTAAGTTTCAACCTTGTAAGCATCAATACTTGCAAGACAGTTAGAAGATCTTTGCACAAAAACAATCAAAAGACAACTACACCACAGATTGACTGAAAGAGCATTTATCTACTTTGAAATTGTATAAAAATATCATTTTTAAGGCTTCCTGGCTCGTTTCAGGCTCTGTCTATAGCTTATTTGACTGATTTTGATACAAAGAAACAACAACATAGCTCTGATACCAACTTGATCTGAATTTGAAACTACTTGAAAAAGGTTTGTAAGGTATTCAATTCAGTAGTAAACATGTTTAAAAGATTCCCATGTCTTGCAGTAAAGAAACAAATGAAATTTTCAGCTGTTCATGATCCATTCAAGCATAGCAGAATTATTTCCTTTTACTGTTTAACACATCAAAACGAATTTGTTCTGCAAAATAAATCAAGCACAGATGCAAAAGAAGTTGATGAAGCAGTTCACCCCTCCTGGGCTATGTCTGCTGGGTCCAAGGCTCCCAAATGGGTCAGTCCTCATTTTAATTAAATGCTCAAAATGAATTTATAGCTGAATATAAGTCTCTACAGATGAAATATATTGTTAAATCAGATTCAGAACATATGAATCCTTCAGGATTGACTGCTGGTTCACCTCCAATGGATACCTACAACCTAAAACAGTTCTCACAATACTGGGCCATAGTGGCTCCTAGAACTTCCACGGCTCCAAAACCTATGCAAATGATCTCTGATGGCTGAAAGCCCTATGCCAATGGCTTCAAAACGTCCAAAATACCCAAAAAAAAAAAAAAAATCGTCCAAAACCGCCTTTCCTAGCAAAAGTTATGGCCATTTAATGCCAACTACCAGTTTCCCCTAAAAGAACTCCAGCTAACTTTAGTTAAGCTCTGCCAATTATGGCGGCACCACCAAATTTGGCGCTCCACAAAATAATTCGCCAACTGAACCTTAACTTCCCACAAAATCCACATGTGACCACGTTGATTGGTTTGGCAGTTTTCCTTGGATTTCGCACTTGGTGATTAGTTGCTGGCCCTTGGCTCCTGGGGCTTGGTCATATGGCGTGGGGGCTGGCCCCCTTATCTTCCCGCCTAAACTCAAATTCAAAACTTAAATACGTTTTCCTCCACCCTGTTAACAAATAGTGTTGTAGTGGCCCAATGGTAAAGCGTTTACATGGTGTAATGTAGGTTGGGGGTTCAATCCACAACCCCACCAATTTTAACATATGCGATCCCCAATACATGTGCTGATGTCGTCTTGGGCCACGTGGCACCTCCGGGCTTGCCACGTGGAAGCTTCTAATTGGCCCATTTCAAAGGAATATTTCATGGAATATTCCAAGGAATATTCTATGGAATATTCCAAGGAATATTCCGTGGAATATTCTTCTTTTAATTTTTTTTTAAATTCAAAAATTAAGGGTTATTGGGTGATTTTGTTTTTGACTACCTTTCACATACGGCAAACATTTCTCGAACCGTTCATGGCGCTGAAATCGGGACGACGAGCTCTATCCGGTCGTTCAAGTTCAAGCCAATTTTGAGCACTTTCAATTTTGAGCATTTTCGACACTTGGGACATGAGCCCCTGATCATGCCTCCCCATTGGGAAGCTTTTGGACCCCAAAAGCCTTCAACTACCTGTTAAAGAAGTGAGGGTATAGCGCCCTTACTCTGTCCACCTCCATCCACTTTGCCTTGTTCGGTTTGCTGCCTTTGAGACCAACCCGAACATAATCTACATTGCCCCTCCTTGAAGTGCATGTCCTTCTGTCAAGGATTGTATCTTCTTTCAGCTCATCTAAATATTTTGGCGAGAAATCTTCTACAGATGGCAGTTGAACAACGCTTTCATGATCAACATCAAAGGAGATTCATACAAACGTAAGTTCTCCACATTAACAACAGAAGACATTTGCATGTAGGAAGGCAAATCTAATTGAAAAGCATTATTTCCAACCTTCTTGAGGATTTTGAATGGACCATAACGAATAGGCTTCAGCCTTTTACCTTCTCCTTGCATCCTTTCCTTACTAATGTACAGCCATACCCCATCCCCTTCTTGAAACTTGTGATTGACTCTATGCTTGTTGTGTCTTTCCTTGTACTTGCCTTGACTCTTCTCAAGCTGTTCTTGAATTTGCTGATGTATTTGCTGAATCCTTTCAATGAATGAACGAGCTTTGTCAGTATCACTATGTCCCTCAATGGTGACATCTTTCTCAGGAATGAAATCAAGAGGTGATTTTGGCAAGTAACCAAAACAAGCTTCAAATGGTGAGGTGTTTGTGGAAGAGTGCTTGGCACGATTGTAAGCATGTTGTATGTAGTGCAAATGTTCATCCCAAAGCTTGGGATGCTTGCTGCAATATCCTCTCAAGAGGTGCATAATGGTTCTGTTCACAACTTCATTTTGTCCATCTATTTGCGGATGGAAAGCAGTACTTTTCTTCAACTTTTTGTCCATCATCTCCCATAGGTTGGACCAAAAATTCCCCACAAATCTGGAATCCCTGTCACTAATAATGGAAGTAGGCAAACCAAAGTGAATCCATACATGATGAAAAAATAATTTAGCAGTTTGTTCAGCAGTTATAGTTTTCTTACAAGGTATAAGTATACACATTTTGCTGAAACGATCAACTACTACATATAAATAATCATGCTGCTTTCTAGATTTTGGCAAACCTCCTACAAAATCCATAGAGATGCTCTCCCATGGTCTAGAAGGTACCGGCAAAGGAGTATACAAGCCAAGATTCCTATTACTAGGCTTGCTAGTAGCACATAATGAGCAACCTCTTATGAACCTTGAAACAGAATCTACCATGCAATGCCAATAGCAATACCTCTGTAGATGTGCAACTATTTTTCTTACACAAAAATGGCTAGCAATAAGAGAAGAATGAGCTTCCCTTATGACATTTATTCTCTCCCCCTGTGGTATACACAACTTTCCCAAATGAAACAGAAAATTGTTATGCATGTGATAGTCATTTTCCTCTACATGATTCCCTTTACTCAAGCTATCATGCACATCTTTAAAGTCATCATCAGATGCATATTGTTCTATGTAATTATCATGTACAATGGAATCATTATTAAGTAAAGTAACAACACCAATAAGAGGCCTTGAAAGCATATCAACAACTTTATTCAGAGTACCTTTCTTGTACCTTATTACCAAATGGAACTGTTGCAAGAAGCCCATCCATCTGAAGTGTCGTGACTGTTGTAACTTGCTTTGTGATTGCAAGTACTGTAAGGGTTGATGGTCGGTATGTATAACAATTTCTTTTCCCATAAAAAAGTGTTTCCACTTTTTGACGGTTTGTACCAATGCATACAACTCCTTATCATAGGTAGGATAATTTAGAACAACACCATGAAAAGTTTCAGAATGAAAAGGAATAGGCTTACCATGTTGTAGAAGAACTGCACCCATGGCATAATCACTAGCATCGGTTTGTATCTCAAATGGCTGTCTCAAATCTGGTAATGCAAGGACCAGAGCTGAACTAATCTTCTCTTTCAAAGATTTGAAAGCTTTTTGCTGCTTGCCTCCCCATTGGAAAGCATGCTTCACACTTGTCACTGCATGCATAGGAGCTACTATAGAAGAGAATTTAGAGATGAACTTCCTCCAATATTGAGCTGCACCCAAAAAACTTCTTACCTCTGTAATGGATTTGGGACTAGGCCACTTCACAATAGCCTCAATCTTAGCAAGATCAATTCTCAAAGCACCTCCTCCTACTATGTGTCCCAAATATAGCAAATAAGTCTTTCCAAATTCACACTTTGACATTTTAAGAAATAACTGATTCTTCTTCAAAACATCAAGTACTTTCCTAACGTGCATGACATGATCTTCTCTAGACTTGCTGAAAATTAAAATGTCATCTAAGTAGACAATAACGAAATCATCAAGAAAAGGACGCAAGACATCATCCATTACCCGCATGAAATTAGCAGGTGCATTGCACAAACCAAACGACATAACAAGCCATTCAAAAAGTCCTTGTTTGGTTTTAAACGCTGTCTTCCAAATGTCACTTTCTTCAATTCTTACTTGATGATATCCACTGCACAAGTCTAACTTAGTGAAATATCGAGCATCTTTCAACTAGTCTAGAAAATCATCTATCCTTGGGAGTGGGTAACGATTCTTTACCGTTATCTTGTTCAAGGCCCTGAAATCAACACACATACGCCAAGTGCCATCTTTCTTTGGAATCAGTACAATTGGTGACCCACATGGTGAAGTACTTGGCCTTATGAAACCCTTGTCCAACAAGTCCTTGATTTTCTTTTTTATCTCAGCATTCTCCATAATAGACATGCGGTACATGCTTATATTTGGAAGAGGATAATATGGATGCAAATGGATTTCGTGTTGAATCTCCCTCTTAGGAGGAAAACCTGTTGGCTCCTGAAACATCTCATGATATACATCAACTACATCATACAGATCTGATTTAAGTTTTGGATCACAATTTTCAAATGACTCATGATTCACATCAACCTTGGGCTTAATCATAAGAAGAACAAAATTCTTACTTGAATTGACCAGCCATTTTACCTGTCCTACATTCACCATCGCTATATTTGTCTTCTTGCGATGAGCTCTAACAATGAACTCCTTGCCATCTTTGAAAAGATGATATTTGTTTTCATGGCGATGGAAGATAGCTTTCCTGTCAAATAAGTAAGGACTTCCCAAAACAATTCCTGCTATATCAAAAGGTACCACATCAAGTTCAACTGTATCAATAATATGTGCAGTAATTGCAAAGCGCAATGTGCACTTTCTTGAAACTTGTAAATTTGCATCCTTGCAAATCCATCCAAGTGGATATGGCTTCGGATGTGGAACAGTCTCAAGTTTAAGCTGCTTGACCAAGTATTCTGATATAAGGTTTGTTGTGACCCACTATCAAAAAGTGTGTCAATTTTAGTATATTTTGAAATCACCCTCACATGAAATAGTTCAATTCTTTCTTCCTCATTAGGAGCTTGTAGATGACAGTTTGAGGTACTAGTGTTGGCTTGAATTTCCATTTCTTTTCCCTTCAAGTTTTTCAAACCCATGGCTGTAATTTTGGTTTCATCACCTGAATCATCCCCTAAATCTTGTGGAGTAGATGTAGTAGCAGTAGTTTTTTGTTTCCCTTTGGATTTGTTAAATTGAGGTCTTTTTTCAGGATGAAATTTCCAAAGTTTTTCTCCTCATGGCTTGGTTTAGAACAGTGTTTACAGATCACTTTATCACTCTCCTGTTTGACAGATGCATTCTTTTTACCCTTTCCCTTGGATGTTTTCTCTTTGTTTTTCCCCTTGGCGGGCTTGTTTCTACCCTCTTCAAATGTGTTTTTCCCCTTGCCTCTAAATGGGTAGCTTGGACACAAACCTTATCCAAGCTAGTAGGGTTAAACATCAAGATGGTGTGTCTAAGGTAGCTAAATGCAAGCCACGCAATATATTTTACAAGGTTCCTGGGTCTTGTAAATCTACCTAAGAGAGAGCTCTGTCTCTGAACTTCTTGCGCGTGCTATCTGGACATTCTGAACCTTAAGTTGTCTGAAATTTTGCCAAGTTCATAATGGCTTTCCTGCAGTGATGCAAGCAGAAAAATTGTTTTTTAAATGGCTAACAGAATGTCAGTCTCCATGTTAGTGTATACTTTACCCAAATTTCTTATTCCTCTTTGGCCTTGGCTCCCACCAGACCAATGTGCTCCATCCATTCTCAAAGAAGCCAACTGAATCTTTGTGGCATCATCATGCATATTCTGGATCCTCAAGTAAACTTCCAACTGCCTAATCCAGTTTCCAAGCTTTTCTGCATTCGCTTCACCATTAAACATTGGTAATTTGAATTTTACATCAAGCTTCAAAAAAGGACTTTTTCCAGAGGATCTATATTTATGCACAGAAGAAGAAGATGAGGATGAAGAGGAAGGAGGTGACGATGGGGGTGGTGGATCACCATTACCTCCATGTCCTTTCTTAGAATGATCATCATCCTTCTTACCTCCTAAAGAACCCTCTCCTTCAAGTGGATGTTTGGACCCTTCTCTAGCCAATTTCTCATTTCTTTCTTGGTACAATATCCTCACCATCTCAGTGAGGTCCAAGAAAGCCTTTCTAAAGACTCTTTCTTCTTCTCTTGGATCGGTGTCTGCAGGAATTTCTCCTTCTTGTTTAGACATTCTTGAAGCTTTTGCTGAGACTCTTGAGGGTGAAATTGAAGGCGAAGGTGATGGCTCTCTGGCCTTCCTTGACTGAGGATTCTCTCGTTCTCTAGTCAACTGTCCTTCCCCTCTTTTAAGTTTCAACCTGGTAAGCATCAATACTTGCAAGACAGTTAGAATATCTTTGCACAAAAACAATCAAAAGACAACTACACCAGAGATTGACTGAAAGAGTGTTTATCTACTTTGCAATTGTATAACAAGAGCATTTCGAAGGCTTCCTGGCTCGTTTCAAGCTCTGTCTATAGCTTATTTGACTACTTTTGATACAAGGAAACAACAACATATCTCTGATACCAACTTTATCTGAATTTGAAACTACTTGTAAATGGTTGGCAAGGTATTCAATTCAGTAATAAACATGTTTAAAAGATGCCCAAGTCTTGCAGTAAAGAAACAAATGAAATTTTCAGCTGTTCATGATCCATTTAAGCATAGCAGAATTATTTCCTTTCACTGTTTAACACATTAAAATGAATTTGTTCTGCAAAATAAATCAACCACAGATGCAAAAGAAATTGATAAAGAAGTTCACCCCTCCTGGGCTACATCTGCTGGGTCCAAGGCTCCCAAATGGGCCTGTCCTTGTTTTAATTAAATGCTCAAAATGAATATACATCTGAATAGAAGTCTCTACAGGTGGAATAGACTGTAAAAACGGATTCAAACAACTTGAATCCTTCAGGATTGACTGTTGGTTCACCTCCAATGGATACCTGCAACCCTATACAGTTCTCACAATACTGGGCCCTAGTGGCTCCTAGAACTTCCACGGCTCCAAAACCTCTACAAATGACCTCAGAATGATGTAAGACCTATTCCAATGGCTTCAGAAGGTTGAAAATACCCAAAATAAAAAAAAAAAATCATCTAAAACCGTCTTTCCTAGCCAAAGTTATGGCCCATTAAAGTTTTCCTCCAATTATGCCTAGAAACACTCCAGCTAACTTTAGCTGGAGTCCAGTTAACTCCACCAATTATGGCAGGTCCGCCAAATTTGTCGCTCCGCCAAAAGTTCTGCCAACTGAACTGTCAGTTAACGGCCTGTTAAATCTGCATGTGACCGGAAAGTGGTTTGCCTCAGATTCTGTGCTGGGTGGTTAATGGTTTAGCCCACGGTTTTTGGGCTGTGGTCATATGGATGCGGGGCTGCACCTTAGGGGTTGGCCCCTTTCATTTCCTGCCCAAGAACATTTTCAAAATTTAAATAACGTTGGTTTGGTTTCCATGCAACAACCATTGTTTTGGCCCAACGGTAGGGCGGAGTGTTAAGATAGGGGAGGTCGTGGGTTCAAGCCACCATTCGACCAACAAAAATTTTGAAATGCGCTGCTGATGTCACCTTGCCACATGGCGGCTTATGAGCTTGCCATATGGCAGCTTCTGATTGGCCTGCCCAAAAGGAATATTCCAAGGAGTATTATGTGGAATATTTTTTTTTTTTTTTGAAAATTCAAAAATTAAGGGTTATTGGGCGATTTTGTTTTTGGCATAACTTTCTCATATAGTGACCATTTTTCGAACTATTTGTGGCACCAGAATTAGGAGGACGAGCTCTATCCAGTTGTTCATGTTCGAGCCAGTTCTGAGCACTTTCATTTTCGAGCATTTTACGACACTTGGGACATGAGCCCCTGATCACTCAAAGGCCTATTTATTATTGAGAAATAATGAAAACCCTAAACATCCAAAAACCTAACCCTAGGAGATGAAGCGTCAAAATTGTGGGCCTCATTTTGGTAAATTGGTACATCAACTTCCCAGGTTTTTAAATTTGGCATAAAATATGTTTTTGCCTATCATAATACCTTGTTTCCCTAAAAATGTCTTTTAGTCCTTTGAAATAGATCCAAAATTTTAGGACCTGAAAAACTGCTGAAAATAGTAAGTTATGCTACAATTAAGGAAACTGGAAAGAAATAATGGTGGGGGTCCAAGTGGAATATATGGGTGGCCACCAATATCCACCTGGACCATTACCTTGATTCCACTTATGGATCATAAGATATGGTTGTTTAAAAATATCTTGTTAGCTTGTGGGGGCCTGACCTAGGTTCAATGTTAGTTAGCCAAACAAATCCCTACACTATTGGTCCTCTCACCATCAACCCACGAAGCACGAACTGAAGTCTCACCCCAAGTAGTATGGGGGATTCTGGAACCAAGTTTCCACACCCTTGAGATGGTTATGATGTCGATTTATCACAGCTATACTTGCCTGTGCGAAGGTTGCTTAGCCCTTTGTTCCACCCTTCAGTACCTTCGCAAAAGGATGAAATCAACTTTCGTGTAGCCCTAACCTAGGGTTGATATACTTTCACACTACTAGGGCAGCGAACTGTGATATTTCCCAAACTACACTAAGTACCTTACTTGTCTTATTACTATATAAAATCTGATGGTAGGTTAACACGATAATGCAATATAAATCAAAGAAGAATACTATAACCTACTTCTACTATCAATTTTCGGAAGCTTAAAGATTGAGTTGAACAATATAACTAGAAGAAGAAGAATCAATGCACAATACAAATGAAAATACTTTGGGGAAAGCCTTAGCTAAAAACCCCACTTTATTGTATTATCATAGATGATGGAAATACATAGAAATTATACAAAACCTTAGCTCTCACAGCTAGCCAACTCTCAGTACAATCCTAACATATGCTCACAGGAAATCTTGGCTTCTCTCCATCCTTCCTCTCTGCCCTCCAAACTCCTATTTCCTTGTGTTATTCCTTGTGGATGACTCTCCTATTACCAAGTGGAAAACCTCTTTACCAAGTGGATGATAACCTTCCAAAAATGCACAATCCTTCAGGATAAATCCTTGGCTGCATGCATGAGTTTTCTCCATTAAAAAACACATGCAATTGATAGTACATGGCCCTCGAATTTAATGTCAATTGGGTCTTTGTCAGAATAGACATGCATGAGACTCTGATGAGGGAATCTTCAATTAATTGGAGTAGCACTAGTTGACTGGATGCATGCATCAAATGACTGTTAACTCACCATTAGTTCCTCAAATAGTTTGGAACTAATTTAACTAGAATTAACTCAGTAAACTGAGTTAACTAATTCCAAATCAAATATAACTCAATATTATCTCCTTAATTTAAGGGATAACTCTTGCATGACTTCAGAAAGAATTCTAACTTGAATTTCTCCAACTAATTAATTTAAAATTAATTAATTAATTATTTCCAAGTAGTTGTTAAGACTAAATTTGATTTTAATTCACAATGTAATTCAAGGACAAATTAAATTTGAATATTCTTGTTGCCATATTTCAACACTTCCTCTCAACAATAAATGGGTTATCTACCATCCTGATCCTGTCTCTGTGGAACTTGAATTTACACTTTGACAATGCCTTTGTAAAAATGTCAACATCTTGCTCCTATGTCGAAATATATTGCAGCAACATGATCCTCCTCACTACACACTCTCTGAGATGATGATACCAAATGTCAATGTGCTTGGACCTATTTGAAATACTGGATTCTAAGAGAGTTTGATACAACTCTTATTATCACAATAGATCACAGTGGGATCCATCCTCTGATCAAACAAACCAACTAGGATTTTTCGCATCCAAATGGCCTCACATGTTGCCTGACTTGCAGCCATGTATTTTTCCTCTATCGAGCTGAGTGAAACTAACCTCTGTTTCCTTCTGTACCAAGAAATTGCCACTGACCCAAGGTTGAAAATCCCTCCTGATGTGCTCTTCCAATATGATAGAATCCTTTCCCAATCTGCATCAGTGAAGCCCTGTAGCTTCACTCCCTCTGTCCATATGTACCATAATCCATACCGAGATGTGCCTCTAAGGTATCTCAATACATGCTTTTCCACCTTCCAAAACATCTTGGTAGGCTGAACTATTTCTTGAATCAATTGGTTCACCGCATACCGCAAATCTGGTCATGTTTTCACTAAGTACATCATTGAACCCACAAGCTACCTGTACACAGTAGCCTCTACCACTTCTCTTGAAGTAACAATATCATTCCTCCAGTTACCTACTATAGGAGTCTCCATGGGCTTGCACTTATCCATGTGGAATCTCCTGAGTATCTCGTTGGCATACTTTCCGTGAGAAATAAACAAATCCCCATCCTTATACCACACTTCCATGCCAATGAAGTAATGCATGAGCCCCATGTCTTTCATCTCAAATTCTCTTGCAAAGTCCTCCTTGCAAGACACGATCAACTGATCATCACCAACCAATATGGGATCATCAACATAAAGTACAATGGTCAACAACTTACCTTTCACCGTGATGTGGTACACGTTCACATTTGCTTCACTCTTTGTGAAGCCCAACCCGGTGAAGTAGTTAACTATCCTAGTGTACCAAGCACGAGGTGCTTGCTTCAGCTCGTACAATGCTCTCTTGAGTCGACACACATGTGACTCACAATAGAAGGTCTCAAAACCTTTCGGCTGCTCTATGTACCCCTCTTCCTCAATGTGGCCATTAATGAATGTAGTCTTCACATCCATCTCACGGATCCTCCAACCCATCTATGCTAATAGTGCCAACATAGATCTGATAGATGAGTACCTTGCAACAGGAGAAAAAGACTCATCATAGTCAATCCCCTTGACTTGTGAAAATCCACGAGAAACAAATCTTGCCTTATTCTTCTCCACACTACCATTAGCAGCTTGCTTTAGCTTGTAAAGCCAACAGGAACTCAAAATTGACTTGTTCTTCAGTCTCAGAACCATGTCCCAAACACTGTTACGAACTATGGATTCATACTCATCCACCATAACATCAACCCAAATCAGCTACTACATTGCTTCCTCAAATGAATATGGCTTGGTCTCAACAGATTCCCTAGCAAGGGACATGTATCCAATGTACCTCTCATGTGATCTCCTTTGTCTATGCTAGGAAGATGGTGCTCCCACATTCTCTGTTGCATCCTCCAACAATCTATCAGCTTCTCATGTGCACTTCCATCTATCTCTGGAAGACTCTGCTTGAGTGGATGTCTCCACTCTTGGAACCTATGCATGTGACTTCTCCACATCAGTCTGAGGCTCCTCCTCCTTAGTAACTAGCAGTTCCTCCATAGCCTATAGTTGGGGCTCCCTCTCAAGGGAAAATGGTATGTCATTCTGCTCATCAAACTTGATATCTCTATGAACCACTATCCTCCAACTAGTAGGAAAGTACGCCCGATAGTTCTGAAGTGTATCTGTGTACTCCACAAATATCCCCAACTCTGCTATCAGCTCAAGCTTCTTCTGTGCATCGTTTGTTACATGTAAATATACCGATGAGCCAAAGATCCTAAAGTGACCCACATCTGGTCTCTTACCACAGAAAAATTCCTCTGGTGTCTTCATCCCAAGTATGTGATGTGGGCTTCTATTATGCAAATATATCGTTGTGTTGCATGCCTTAGCCCACAAGTGAAGTGGTAGGCCTTGGTCATGCAGCATTGCCTGTGTTGCCCCTATAATAGTTATGTTCTTCCTCTCGTCCACCCCAATCAGGTATGGGTTGTGAGGTGCCATCAACTCTCATTTAATTCCTTCTGTTGCACAGAAGTCCTTAAACTATTGAGAGACATATTATCCACCGTTGGCGCTTCTCAAGGCCTTGATCATCTTCCTTGACTCTTTCTCGACCAAAGCTTTGAACTCACAAAACTTTGTGAAGGTTTGGTCCTTCTTGTGCATGAAATAAATCTAGCATTTATGAGAATAATCATCAATGAAAATCACATAATACCTTTTATTCGTTGTGGATGCCATCGAGAATGGTACACACAAATCGGTATGAACATGCTCTTAGATAGCCTTTGCTCGACTGTCTCAATCATGAAAGGAAGACTTGTTATACTTTCCCAAGGTACAACCTTTGCATGTGTCAACTTTCTCAAGTTTACCTTTGGGAAGTCCTATAGATATATGTTGCATTATCTTCAAGGCTCCATGATGCAAATGGCCCAACCACCTATGCCACAACTTTCCAATGTCTTAGCTTTGCACCAATATTTCTTTTGTACTCAATGTTGCACAATCATCCACCTCTAGTTTATAAAGGTTCTTCACCCGAATCCCTATCCTCTTGGTCTAACCCATGGCTATGTCTCCTAGGAACACCTTTACTTTACTGAGGACAACATCGTAGCCTTTGTACTCCAACATCCTGACCAATACCAAGTTCTTCTTCAATCCAGGCACATACATCACATCTGTCAAGGTGAGAGGAGCTCCATATTCCCTCTGAAATGCAATTGCACCCACTCTTGAAACATTATACATTCTATCATCACCCATCTCTATGTGCATCTTGAGGTCTTTCTCCTCCAAGGCACTGAATAAATTTTTATCATCAGTCATGTGGAATGAGGCTCCACTATCAAGATACCAGACGCAACCCATCATCGATGACACCATACATGTGATGAGGGTAAAGTCCATTTCGAATTGAGAGGCTAATGCCTCACCTTTTGATCCTTTCGAGGATCTCTTTTTGGACTTCTTCGATGGGAAATTAATCGCATAATGTCCCATCTTATGACAATTAAAGCATCTTACTTTAGACATGTCACCCTTCTTCCCTCCATGAGAAGAATTCAATTTGAAATGGGAAGGCTTCCCCTTCCATTTCCTTACCTTAATTGCTAAGGCTAGATTTTCTTCATCATCATTCTTGGATGAAGAACCATTTCGTGTGCTCCTCCTAATCTCCCCCTGCATAAGATCCGACCACATTCGTTCCCAATTTGGTAGTTTCTCCCTTCCATTCACAAAGTCCTCGTAGTTATTCCAACTCTTTGGAAGGCCAAGGAGAGTGAGGCTCACCATATCATCATCGGAAATAGTTATTCCCACACTACCAATCTCATCTCTACAGGTGGTGAGCTTGTTCAGATATGTAGAAATAGTATCACCCTTCTCCATCTTGATTCTTCGAAGCTTATCCTTAAGCGCCAATTCCCTTTGGTCACTATTGTTCTGGTAGAGGTCCTTCAATGTCTTCCACATTGAAAATGGAGTATCCTTCCCATGGAGACTTGAGACAATATGGTCTCAAACTCCCTCAAGGATGATCCGTCTCGCCTTCACCACACACTTCTTCCACTCAACCAAATCTTGTGCATTAGTTGAAGTTGCCTTTGGGATTTATTGATTAATGAATTCCTTCAAGTTATTGTCTTCTAATATAGCCTCCATTCTATATTTTCATGCTATGTAATGCAAGCTACCTTCCAAGGCATACTCGAGTCTCAAGCCATAGAATGCCATTGGCCAACCGTGAAGTATGATATGAATTCGATTTGCACCTACAACCCTGAACTTAAAACTTCAAATTATTTTCTTAGTATTTTGTTCATAGCTCTGGTACCATGTAGAAAATATGATGGTAGGTTAACCCGATAATGCAATATAAATGAAAGCAAAATATTATAGCCTACTTCTAATATCAATTTGTTGAAGCTTAAAGATCGAGCTAAACAATATAACCATAAGAAGAAGAATTAATGCACAATACACATGAAAATACTTTGGGAAAGCATCAACTAAAAACCCCACACTTTTGTATTATCATACAAGGTGGAAAACATAGGAACTATACAAAGCCTTAGCTCTCACAGCTAGCCATCTCTTAGTACAATCCTCACAGATGCGCATAGGAAATCTTGGCTACTCTCCAGCCTTCCTCTCTATCCTCCAAGCTCCTATTTCCTTGCGTTGTTCCTTGTGGATGATTCTCATATTACCAAGTGGATGATAACCTTCCAAAACTATGCAATCCTCAAGGATAAATCCTTGAATGCATGCCTGAGTTTTCTCCATGAGAAAACACATGCAACTCATAGTACATTGTCCTTTACTTTAATCTCAACTGGGTATTTCTCAGAATAGACATGCATGAGTTTCTGATGAGGGAATCTTCCGTTAACTGGAGTAGCACTAGTTGAGTGCATGCATGCATCAACTAACTGTTAACTCACCGTTAGTTCCTCAAATAGTTTGGAACTAACTTAACTAGATTTAACTTAGTAAACTGAGTTAACTAATTACAACTCAAATATAACTCAATCTTATCTCCTTAATTTAAGGGATAACTCTTGCATGACTTTAGAAAGACTTCTAACTTGAATTTTCCAACTAATTAATTTAAAATAAATTAATTAATTATTTCCAAGTAGTTGTTAAGACTAAATTCGATTTATTTCACAATTTAATTCAAGGACAAATTCAATTGGAATATTCTTGTTGCCATATTTCAACAATTACAAATCTTAGTTAGCTTTGCGTAGACATATGTTCTTACTTTTGTTCACTTAACCAACATAATTACATATATTCATGCATCATATAAGCATTATAAGTGAAATTTATCACCAAACATAAGGAAATGCACAAATAGGAAATAAATACATAGAACTTGTA
Source organism: Pinus taeda (assembly GCA_000404065.3). NCBI lineage: Eukaryota > Viridiplantae > Streptophyta > Pinopsida > Pinales > Pinaceae > Pinus > Pinus taeda. The sequence goes on along the minus strand of APFE031511821.1, from coordinate 13,353 downwards.
GAATACTTCTATTTATTGATACTTTCGGACAATTATAAACTCGACCTGCCCTACGCACTCAGCTGCAAGGGTCTGCGCACTCAGCTGTGAACTTCTAGGCCTCTACACACTTAGCGGCAGAGCCTCTACCTATGCTATGACCCAAAACATAGACTTCTACCTTAGAGCTATTAATCATACATGTTTGATCTTCATTGTTTCCATTATTCAATGCCTCTAACTACTTAGAGCTTAGCTTTATTTATACAATCCCATGGTCCACAAACCATGGGTAGCTCTTCTACAACCGAAATTACATTTTCAAAATAAGGGTGGAAAACCCTATGACTCTTTAACGACTACGTGCTATGGGACCACAAAATGTGGATTCTTTACACCTAGATTACAAAATTGGACCAAGATATGGGCTTTAAGCCCTAAAACTGCCCTTGGGGATCTCGCATAGTATAGGCCCACAACACAAATATCATGAATCACCCTCGAGCCACTCTACAGATGCGGAGATCTTAGCATGAAGACCTTCCAGATCTATTTGGATCACCTCAATTTTGGCAGCACATTGAGTGGCTGCCTGCTGGACTTCTTCCACTCTTTGTTTGGTGACTACTGCTGAACTCCTACACTGAATCTTCTACTAAGCTGCTTGAAGTTTCTCGAGCTTTCCTTAAATGGAAGCTATGATTATGTAATCCTCATCTATCCATGACTATAGGTGTGCTTTTAAGAATACTTCTTTATGCAGAGAAACATCCACCTGTTCCTTGAGCGCCTTTGCCTCTTGCATCTGTGTGAGCCTTTGTGTAAGGGAAACCGTCCGCGCAATCCCTTTTACCTCTTCATACCTTTTCCATAGCTCGCACACCTCTGTCTCCAAGATATCTACATTTAGGTCCTCCTGCAAGGTGGTTAGGACCTCCAATGATTGTTCAAACAGCTGCATGCAGCCTGCCACTGCACTGTCAACTGCCGCTATTGTTGTTGTAATAGCGGTGGTACATTGTTCCCTGAATGTCCAACTATGAGTCCATCAGACAGGCTTCCTCTACTACCTACACAATCTTCTTGTTCTACTCCATTGCCTCATTGCGCTATAGGCCCAACTATTCAATGTTGATGCATTTCTTTCTCATCACCTATAGAGTGAGATTCTCCTGGGCCCTGAGTTCCACAGTGACTCCATCCTACAAGAGGTGGAGCATCTCTCAAGGGAGTGTGTCCATGTTCAATCCTACCCCTTTCAAATTGTTAACCGTGGAACGGTCGCCCTCTTTCTCTGTAGTAAGTCCCCCATTTTCTAGCACTATCTTGTTGGTCACCCTTGTGCACAACATCTCCTCGGCAGCAGAAGTGCCGATCGTGAGGTTGGTGGACACTTTGCTAGCTTGTGGATTGTGTACTTACAGCTCCTACAACTCTATTCAGAGAGTCCCCAATACCAATTGCTTATTCTCTTTGAACTATTGGAGGGCCTCTGTGGTGACATCACTTACCATTTGTTGGCTTGTTTGGTTCTAACCCAACTTCAAAAGTGATTTAGTCAAACAAATCCTGAAACTACCAGCCCTTTCAGCAACATTCTGCGGTGCGCAGACTTAGGTCTCACCCAAGGTAGTATGGGAGGGTGCTGGAACCAGGTTTCCATACCCTAGGGATGTCTTGATGAAATCTAGGAAGTTTGCGAACCGAACCTGTGCACTTGTGTTGCTCCACGCAGCCATCTGTCCTTTGCAACTTGTGCAACTGCTTCCGCACAGCTCTATAAAGAGAGCGAAGAGGTGTTGTCTAGATCCTTTATCCTTACTATGCTATTATTATAAATGTTAACTTAATTCTGTGGGCCCAATGTTCTCATTAATCATTCAACATTCATAACAAGTACGTGCAATCATAAAACTGCAAAGAGATGCATAAATTTAACAGAAGCATAGACACACAATATTTCATAATCAACTTATCTTTTATTACTTCTATGTTCAAGTATAATCCTAAATCCACCCTGTGCACTCAGCTACAGGGGCTCAGCTACAGACGTGCACTCAGCTACAAAGCCTCTTCCTACTACTACAACCCAAGACTCAGACTTACAGACTCAGAGCTAATTCATCATCCAAAACTATGTCTCTTACATCTTAGATCCGTGCTCTATTTATACAATCCCATGGTCCACAGACCATGGGTAGGCTGACACACTCTACATTAAATTACATTATCTTAGGGTGGATAACCCTAGACTCTTGCGCTCCGCGCCCACATTTCATGGGGTCTTTACATTACACTTAACAAAAATTCGGGCTTCAATCCTCAAAAACCTACTATGGGGGATCTGCTGCCCAACAGGCCCCGAACACAATCATCACGACTCATCCCGAGTCACTCTTCTAGTACGGCGGTCTTTGCACGAAGTCCATGCAGTAGGTCTCGCATAGCTTGGGTGTCCACAACACGTTGTTCTGCCACATGTTGTACTTGTTGCACGTGTATTTATGAACTTTTGTGAGCAAGGTCACATTCTTGTCCAATCGTGTATAGTTCCTACATCTGTGCCAAATTCCCTTCTCTACCATTGAAAATTTGCCAAACCGTGGGTTTATTGGGGATACACAAGTTGGCCTCATCATTTGCTTATCTTTCTATGGCCACAGCGTGTGTGGTGATTTTGGAACTTCGGGCGCAATTGCCACCTCTCCAAGCTCCTCATGGGCCATACTGGGCTACGTGGTAACTTCAACGAATCACACTCTTGTTCGAGCAGCTTTCATTGTGTCTACACTTGAGGATGGTAAGAGTACACAGTGCTCAATGCTCTATACTTGCTCAATTGCTGAATTTGAATTTGACCCTTGCCCCCATTTCTGCATCATTAATGGCTTCTTGGTGATAGATCGTCCTAAATCTCATTCTTAATTTGTGTCTTAGTTGCCCGCCGCCTGCTCCTTTTTTCCTTAAATTGGACCTTTTGTCATGTACAATGACACCAATGGTCACTTCCTAGCCTACTCGTGTAGTAGCGCAGCCCCCTATAAGCGGCCGTGACCCCTGTGACATACCGATCCTATGTGCAACCTCCATGTCACACAACTCCTATACAAACTCTTTTAAAGTCTCGTGTTCTCTTTCAACTACTTGGAGCGCTAAGACTATGCTTCCTACAGATAGTCAGGTGGTTGAACCACTAGTGCAAGGCTTCAAGTCACCTTCCAACTCAGTCGGTGAGTCATCCTTAGCTACCGTTGCACCAGCCAGTGCCTTGCATTCTTCCTTATGTGGTGTGCTTACTTGGTTACTTTGTCTGATAAGGTGCGGTCACAACAATCGTAACAAAACCAGCAATTATTGGTGAGAATCTTCTAATGTGGTGGTATGGCTGCGTATATCTTGTCCCGTCCTTCTATCAACACAACATGTTTGCGCGATTTCGGTTTCCAATTTTTTGATTTCTGCGTCCGTTAACATTCTTTTCTGCTTCAATCATAGCCAATCATCTTTGAGTTCACGATGTTTTAATTTCCCTCACCGAATGGCTTCCCGTAACTACAAAATTTAATTACCCGGGTCCTTGCGTACTGTCCCAACTGTGGGAGCTATTTTAGGGGGATTCTTCTCTGCTCTTATGGTTTTGTCTCTTCTCGCTAGTGTTGGGATCACTTCCATGCTGCGGTTCTTGCTTATGGCCCTATATGCCCATCGAACCGCTAGTATGCACAGGTCCCAATCAGTTCGTCTCGCCTCATGAACTTTGTTCATGATTCCGCATAGCTTTCTGAATGCTCCAACATGGAATATTTGTGGTGTGCATTTCTTTTCCTGCTGCCACATATGGTTCTAATTTTCGATCCTTAGTCTGGGATGTGTTTGCACAGCACACGTCTTCACCCATCGACACAAGTGGGCATGCAAGCTGCTTCGTCATGGCTGCCTTGATCTTGTTCGATGCTAGGGGCTTCCAAACTACAAGCTCATCCACCTTCTGCATTCACGCCAGTTTATAATGGTCTTCTGATGTGTACTCCACCATCGTGAGGGTGTTGCACGCAGTGCCCATTCCAGCACACCGTACCACTGCTGTTCCGGTACTCCACTTTGAAACTTGTTCAGGAAGTCATCCACCATTGTTATTCTGTCATATGTTGGCAGTTCCCTTGCCTCTGTCGCCATGTAACACAGTGATCTAATCATCATGATGTAATTCAGCATTGTCACTTCATGCAACTGGTTCTGCCAGCATTTTGCGTCTTCATTTGAATCCGAAAGGAACTACCGCACTCCCATGAAATTCTCCCATCTGCAGTTGGGTTCACCCACTCCTCATCTCGTTCAGTTATCTAGTAAATACAATCTAGCTCATTGTCACTTTCATTGTCGCGCATTGGTTCAGTGTAGCATACTCCTTCAGCTAGGTCTAGTGAAACTACTACACGTAGGGATTTTTTTTCTCAGATATCATCTTCTGCTTCTTTAGGTTAATGACTCCATTCATATCAGTGGCCCAGTCTATTACTAGCAACACAAGATAAGGATTTCTTTCATCGACAATCTATATTACTTCAAAGTTTGTTTGTGTGCTCGCCCCTTCTATATCAACTGTTACCCCTTGCAACTTCCCCATGAGAAAAATATTTTGTTGGTTCACCATTCATAAATGAATAGGGGACTACTGTAACGCGGGCCTTCCCATACGTTCCCATGTCTACTTCGGTAATACATTTGCATCTGAACCCAGGTCTAGGATTACCAAATCCATTTTATATTTTCCAATCTGCACCATCAATTTCATTTCCTTCCCAATGCGCAATGTATGCTTCCCCAATTTCTAGACTACACACGGTTCCCTTGATCTCGCAGACCTAGTGATCAACTCCTATAGTCCCTTAACTTCCTTATTGTCACACAAAAGTTTCATGCATGTCTCCAAAGAGGTAGTAAGCATAGAATGATCCATCCCTGGCTCTGGTTGATCCTTACCACCTAAAGTAGAGGCCTCCACGAAGCTCTTCTTGGCTTCCATGAACATCTCCTTTGCACATTCTAGGTCAAACTCAAGTTCCTTTGCATGAGCCTTGTGAATCCATGTATCTTCCTCAGGCTACTTCCCCTTATCCTCCCCTGTGGTCGCACCACTTTTGAGCATCATGTTCACATATGGGTCTTCTTCGGGTGGTCCAGACCTCATCATTTGGATATTTTTGAGTCAGAGGAGGCTGGAATACTCCTTTCTCATGCATCTATGTGATCAGTGTAGGACAATCTATCATTTCATGATCAAACTGAGCACAGTATGAATAGGATATTCTCACCAAGTTGGTAGAATCGCAAGCGTAGTACCCCGGTCCTCCGCAATTGTAACAAATTAACTACCTGCGGCCCCTTCCTAGCCCCATTCCTCCTCGCCCCTGAAATCTAGTGTTTGCCATCCTCACGGCTAGTTTTAAACCTCCCATTTCTATCTGCATCCTATAGGCTAGGGTCTGATCTATCATTAACTCGTAGCTATGACAAGTATGCTTATTGTGGCCCACCAACCTACAGAAATTACAAAACAACTGTTGGGGAGACTGTGTATACTTCTCCAACAAATGACAGTTATTTGTCATGTGTTTTCCTCGTATTTGATAGATGGCACACCATAGTGCGAGTGTTGCACTCATCCCTACCTGTGCCTCTGGTTTCAATGGCATTGGTCCCCCTCCTGCCAAGTAGTTCGCGAATACTGGACAGTGATCCTTGTCATGGCCCTGGCCTTTGCATTTTATGCACCACACTTCCTCACACACCTCTGGCCACGGTGCCCTATCTAGCTTCAAGCTTTGCATTTCTAGGTAGATATTCTATAGTTTTGTGTGGATTTGTTGAACTCCCAGCCCTAGATCTTGTATCTGTGTCTCATGAAATCTCATTGTCATTTCCAATGCTTAGGCCTGGGTAGAAAGTTTTTGTTGTGATAGTGCCATCCTCAGGTGTGGTGTCATAGATTCTCAAACCATGCGAGATGTTGTGCATCTGCAAAAATCATATTAGCCTTGCAGATCGTACTCTTTAGTCATTGATCCAGATCCCAGGGGGCCTCACCTGGAAGCATCGTGATCTCTTTGAACCCAATGATTGACTGTCTCTGATTTCGGCTGGCTAAATTCTCTATTCATCGAATTCTAGATCTATGTTATTCCTGCATTTGGGTGGTCATTAGAGTGCTTGATATACCATGTCAACGCATGATCCTGGAGTTCGCTCACCAATGTAGCCTTCTTATTGTTGTCATACATAACCCCTTGCACTTCCCACACTACTCTTACCATGAACCAGAACTGGTCTGGATCCTCATTTCCTACTCCTATGAATATGGGCAGCTTGATCATGCTCACCAAGCTGAACTGCTGGGTTGGTGGAGGTGGATTGGGTGGAGATGGAGGTGAAGGAGCTGAAGCGGGTGGTGGCATGGGTGGAGGTGGTAACTGCGGAATGCGCTACCTTATCAAACTGACCACAGTTCTCAGAGAGACCTGAACGAGCTCCTCCTCGCTCTCTCATTAAGGTGAAATTAAGGGACTGTTTCCTAACTCCCCATTACCTTTGTAGATATTTCTGCTCCATGTTGTTCCAAACATTAATGTATTCGCATAACCCACATTTCACACAACAAAAACTTAATCTAGGTGTTCAAATATTTAATGTGCTTACCTCACAGTCCCTTGAGAAAACATCATTCTGCTTCACTGTAGCTCACGGTCGTGTCTATCACAAACTCAATGATAAATTCCCGATTATCCAGTCAAGATAATGGTCCACGGCTTGTGCAATCTTATCCTCTGTTGCCTCTAGTCTGTTAGAGTCGATCTATTCAGCCCTCAGTCAGAGATCAAAATCTCTTTTGTTGCATTTCATTTTTAGGTGTCTCATTTAGTCTAGTCATTTGCATTCCATTAGGAGCATCGATTTTTTGATGGAATGATCTTGTCACTCATCTCCCTCATGTCATGTATCTGTTGGTCCGTGTCTATACATCAAAATCAATTTTAAAGTCATTCATAGTCTTATTTGGTCTCTCGGTCAGCAAAAGGGTCATTTTAGTCATTAGGTCATGGGTTTCGTCTTCAAAAAGTCTAATAATGTCCACAGGCACATGAGGGAGGTTCAAAATGAGTTTTCATTGCAAAATTTCATCGTCACTATGTTTGATCATGATTCTTCTTCAAAACTCTGTTTTGAAGAAGGAATCATCAAATTTATGGTTTGTAATAAATATGTAATTTTTAAAGTTTTTCAGTCATGAGGTGCTTCAAGTGCAGCCCTGGTTATCCTTTGCCAAAATTGCATGCCAATCATCCCTGCAAAAATAGACAAAGTTTCATCATTCAACCAAAAATAAAAAACAGAGTTATGTGAAAGTGCCAAAGTTTGCAACATTACAAAAGTGGGTTTGCCAGATGAAGAATAAAAGTCCATGCCATAGGAGATATTCTTGTGCTTCAATAGTTCATTTACACGCAAGAGAGAAAAGAGAAAGAAAAGCAAAGTGGTTGTGGGAGTTTGGGTGAAAATTGCTCCAAGTTGACTGGCGCAGCACACTAGGCAGGAGGCACGGTACACTGGGCTGAGTACGTGGCGCATACAACCAGGAAGCCCGAAAATTGACAAATTCACTCCAAAATCACCCAAAATGTATGCCTTGCCATCGATACAAGTAGGTTAAACTGCTCTCATGGTTTTTCATCCAAGATTGATGGTTGTTGATGGTGTTTGATGAATGGTGAAGTGTGTTAAGGAAAGCAAACCCTATCTCTTCAAAATTTGCAAAGGAGATTGCTACTAGGGTTTTTTATTTGGTTGTTTTTCTCATCACTCCCTTATTGTATATTTTCCTTGCTCTCCTTATTCCCCAAATTCACATACCCCTAATCCCAAGTTCCCTTTCCCAAAATCCCAAATCCAGCAAACCCTAGTCTCATACTTAAAATTGGCTGTCCCAAGAGCTTCATGTCACCATTCGGTAAAGTGTACCATCATTCAGAGGATTTTCATCATCATGCCAAGTTCCACTGGGTCATTTTATGCCTTGGTCATGCTTCAATTGCGCCTAGGTAAGGTCATTTCCCTCTCCTAGGATTTTGAAGGAAATTTCTCTTAGATGGTCAAATCATCAGCAAAACTTGTATCTTGATGTTCATACAACTTCCCCTATCCTTAATGTACATTATTAAACACTTCCCATCACCGAGATCCATCAAATTCCTCATTTTCGCACAAACCCTAGTTTCTTGCTACAACTTCACAATTTCTCAAGTTGGGCCTGTGTTTAGACCTTTTGGACCCCTTTCCTTCACTAAATCTTTGAAATTACACTTTTCCCTATTTCCTAAAATCCCTCCCTACTTCTCAAAATTTCCTCAAGAATTTAGAAGCCCACTATCCCCTTCATTTCGCTTCATTTCGACAAATCCCTTGTTCCACACATCGGGATAGGTTTTACTCCAATGATGTTCCTGAGCAATAAAAGATGAATTTGGGAAAACTGAGAGCGGTTTTTGTCCACAATAGGAAAAGGAGGAAACACCTTCACTTTTTACATAGGTGTCATGGTTTTAGAAAAATTTCAAAAATACAATTGCCTCGGGAGAATTGATGCACCTCTGAAGTGACCTTGGGAAAATCAAGTTTTCTCCTAGATTGGTTGGCCAAATGACTTTATTGATGAGTCAAATGATAACTATACATAAATATATTTCCAATGAGCTATCATGAGCTCCATTTGGAGTTGAGGGACACCTTCAAACGTTGACTGCAACAACACTCTACCCTGAGGCAGCCTCATTTGGCACATTTTGAACAGTCTTCGGAGATTTGACTTTTTATAGGGAAAATGAACTCCAAATTGCAAAATTCCAGGTGTATTGGAAAATAGACTCAATAATATTTCTAACGAGCTATCCCATGCCCAATTTGGACACTAGGAAGGTCCTCAAAACTAGTCTTCAAAAGGGTGCTACGCACAAAAATTTTTAACACACGGTTTTCTACTCTATGCACGGTGCCACGTGGTGCTCGATTTTGCTAGAGGGCTCCAAATCACAAAAAAAATTCATTTCTAGATTTTTCATGATAAATTATGCTTGCCTACCTATGGACAAGAAATTTGGGCAGGTTTTGAGCCCTCAAAAGGTCAAAAAACACTAAAAAATGACTTCACTACCCCTATTTTGATACACAGGGAGTAGTCTTGGGAGATTTTGATATTTAGAGCGGAAAATGGACACTAGATCCCAACATTACACTTGGATTGGAAATTTGACAGGCAGGGCTTTCTAACAAGCTATCATGAGCTCAATTTGAACTTCGGAAAGTGCCTCAAAATTAGCTCCAAAGTGGTGCGACACATAGAGAATTTGGGCGTGGCGCATAGAGAAATTTTGCCTCATTTTCACTCTTCAGCTCAGAAATTCGCCCATTTTTCACTAGTTTTACTTTTTGATGTAACTATTGATCTACCATGATGTAATTTGATGACCATGATGTAATATTGGCACATTTCTACTTGTTCTAGAGGATTCATTCACTAAAAAGTGAAAATTAAATGAATGAATCAGTTTCCTAGCATATAGAGGCAATTTGTTTGATTGCCTAGATTTCAGTTCCTTGTTTAGAATTGGTTCAAACAGCTCCTAGAATGATGAGCTCGACCCCTAGAGGCAAGGGAATGGATTTGGCTTGTCTATATTATGTAATTTCTAAGTCATTTTCATGGTTGGACAGTTGGGATTGCTTGGCACTCCATTGTACATTTGATTTCTGCATTTTTGGCAAAGGAAAGACCATGGTTTTGCAACACTTGTTGGGATCCTTGTGGCTCTGTATTTTGATGGTGTTTTTCTTCATGTAATTGTAAGTTAATTGATGTTTTATGTATGCCATTTCTCTTCTCTTTTCTTATGAAATTAAACAAATTGAGTGATAAAGGTAGAATTCATTAGCTTACTGTGCTCTGCCTGTTAGTTTTGTTTAATTCTCAATGTTTTCTTCAGTTTGAAGAGGATTCTTGATACCCTCTTGCCCTCTTCAGCTCCTCAGCGGTATTTTCTATCCATTCATTTAATAAAAAAGCATCAAAACTTCTGCCTATCTTGCCCCAACCGGAACTCTGCAAAAAATTGGCCTCATCCCCGGACCCAAATTTGCCTTTCCCTTTTGCCAACAACAAAACCCCAAAAAATCAAATCAAAACCTTGCACTTCATACCTAGCCTAAAATTAGCTTTTATTTCAGTCATCTCAAGCCCCATCAATTATCTTTTGTTGAGATTGACCTAGAGAGAGCCCTCTTCGATCCTCATAGGGCTAGCTACGAGGTTGAGCGTGGTTTGATGTGGACCTAGAATCTTACCTTTTCAGCCTAAGGTAAATCTAGGCTCTAACATAGTCTACACACTAATTCCAAAGTCCACACTATCGGTTTGTCAAGCTTACACCTTCCTTGGCTATTGGAGAACCTCGCAATCCACTCATATAGTTCAGAAGGAAAGGAAATGAATAAGATCTCTTGGATTTACATATATGTAGCAATCCAGCCACCTTTTCTCGAATACCTGTCGAGTTTTGTTTTCCTGTGTCATGAACTAATCCAAATTGGATCCATAAAAGACTCTCAAGAAGCATGACTATATCAGGTCAGAGCAAATCTCTAAGGAAATCCAAAATAGTGATAAAAAACTCCCAGAACTAGTGGCAATGGCAGCCAGCATCGAATGATGAGGACCCCGATCAAAGCTCATTAACCGATGCCCATGGAGACTACGCGGGAAGAAAAATTAGCCCCTGGGAGCCCCGGATCAGGAAACAGAGGTGGATTTTTATGCGTGACTAGCACTTTAGAGCTAATCGTGCATCACTGGGAAAACAAGACCAAAATGGTGGAAGCTCAAGCACTTGGACACATGGCAAACCAAAGAATCGTGGGCAAAAAAGGAAAAAAATGCTAATCATACAAGGTGGGACCCACGCTCTAGAAACCAGTGGTATTGATCATGGTGCCCTCAAAAGGTAAATAGTTTTGGAGAAAGTGGAGCGATCCCGCTTAATGATTGACGCATGGTGGCAGAGGTGAGAGCAAACTGCCATTGATCGTGCGTTATCGGTCGAGTAGGTCAACCATGCAGGACGTACGTACAATGTTGGATCTGGGGAATCTAGATCGGAGGGCTAAGATTGCACCTGATGAAGGAAGTGGAATCGATGAAGGCTTAAGACATGTTTGTAAAGATTTGAGGTCCTTTTTATAGTCACGGTGTAGGAAAAATGCATCCATGATGAAATTAAAGAAATGAACTGATGAAGCAGGCTGACACTATTTAGAGGAGGACACATGGCCACTTCCCAAGTATTCTTGTTGACGTCGAACAGGGAACTCAAGCGTAGCTGTGGAAGGCGAATCGATAGAGGCAAAAGAGGAACCGAATGGGCATGAGTTCGAATGGCCAAAAGCCATGAACAATGAAACAGAATACACAGTTGAACACTGCAAGACAAAAACCAGAGAAGAAGGCAGTAAAGCAATAGCAGGAAGAGACATAGGGCTGAGCTGACTAGTGGCAGCATCGAGCACCAGAGCTTGAGAGATTCAAGCCATCCCATAGAGGAATCTATCTAGGCTAAGCACCATGTTGGGATCTTGTCACTGTAGACCAGAAGGTCACAGCGCTGGTAGGAAGAAGAAGAGTCTGTGTACTCCAGTGGCTTGGGGAATCCAAGAACCACCCTGCCAAGAAAAATCTACTTAAGGAGAACTCACATTGAGTCCTTGTATTGTAATTCTCTACTTAAGAGCACAATAAAACAAGGCCACTACTGAAAGCGGGGCTGGAGATGTAGCCGAGGAGAATAGGGTGAACTCCTTATTAAAATTCTTATGTCTTTATGTTTGCTTACTGTATTTCTCTGTGTCTTTCCATTTTAAATGTTTGTGTATTGGCAATCTGATCAATTTTTTGTTTCAATAACACAGAACACACACCAGCACATGAGTCTGTAATACCTTTGTTTAATAAATCTTTAACTGATGTCACTCATAGGGTGAATATCCGATCAAGTGGTATCAGAGCATTAGGCTGTCAGGTTAGACAAGCTTGTGTTGGTTTAGATGTGAATGCTCACTGGATCAAAGCTCAAATTAGGAGAAGGAGAGTTGGTGGAGACTAACCCTAAAATTGGGAGAGTCTATTCTTGGAAGACAATGTCAGAGGAAGGTTCTATGGGGCCAAACCCTCAATTTATAGAAAGTTTCCTAGCTATAAATTCTATGGTAGAAGAAATGTATAGGGACTTTAGAAAGCATAGGGATGAAGATTCATCAGGTTCTAAACAATATAAAGAAGAATATGATTCTCATTCCCATGACCACTCAAAATGAAAAGGGAAAGAGAAAAGCTTTCTTACACCTCCTAATAACCCTATGCATAATAAGAAAGCATCTTTGATCAAGCTAGACGTTAAATTTGACTTGCCTATATATGATGGAGAGTTGAATGCTGAAATGTTGGACAACTGGATTAGACAAATTGATGTGTATTGTAGAGTACCGAACATAGACTCAGACAAGAGTAAGATTCAACTGGTAGGCCTACGCCTAGGAGGCACTGCCTTGGTTTGGTGGGAAGGTAGAACCCAAGATTATATGTAGAAGCATGGTAAGACCATGTCTATCTGGAGTGACTTTGTTTCTGCCATTAAGAAGTAGTTCTATCCATTGGCCTACATGCAACAAGCCATGATGAGTTGGAAAACTCTTCGGCAGTTGAAAGGGCAAAGTGTGCAAGGGTACACTCAAGAATTCAGAAAGACAACATTGATGTTGGGTATCTCACTAGACTCACCAGAGACTCTTTTGAAGTACATTGGTGGTCTACACAGCTACATGAGGCATACCATCCTCATGTTTAACCCCACTAGTATAGATGAGGTATCTATACAAGCTACTCATCTAGAGGCTAGAGGGAAGAATGGAAATCCAGAAGTTGGGGGACCGTCCCAACCAACTGTAAGCAAGAGAAAGGAGAAAAGAAAGTAGAAGTGGAAAGCAAGGAAGGCTAACACTGCACAGAAAAGAAAAGCTTCATGCACCCAATGTAAAAAGGAAGGGCGTGATGAATGGCACTATTTTATTCTACATCCAAAGCTGAGACATAAGAAGTCTAAGGGCAACAAGAAGAAGGTTGCTGTAGCTACTCAAAAAGATTTGGGTTCAGACCCGGGAGATGAAACAATCATTGCAGCCACAGGTATAAAAGGTAAGAATTCTAAAGCATCTACTAGTAATTTTGCTCAATCTGTTATTGATGAAGAACATGAGAGAAAAAGACATGAGCTTTTC